>JAJKFJ010021421.1:0-28109 GCA_027382625.1 Tetmemena sp. SeJ-2015
TCGAGCCTTACAAAGAGCTCCATAAAAAAGGTGCAGGAATATTAGGAAATTGGAATTTTATGCTGTATCGAATGGAACGAGAATTATTTAAACTACTCAGTCTTCAAATGACACAGATTTATTCCATTTTAAAATAATTACTAATTTAATACTATTTTTATTAATATCTCAGCTTTAATTAATTCCCAAATATTTGAGTTTCTAAGTAGAAAATTAATAATTTTTTTAAATCTTCTTTGCTTAAGCATTAAATATATTATGAAGGCTTTAATAGTTAAATAAATGGCTAGTAATATAGGTATTTAAAATCGTTCAAAAATAATATGGATATTTTCTTTATTTTACTTATAAAATTAATTATTTTAATCAAGAAGGGTTTGGAAAAAAAAAGGGTATAATGGGGACTGGTGTATTTACCCTTTTTTAAATTCATTTTTTCAATTTTAAGGGGGACCCCATAGCATTAGTTCTCCCTTTGATGCCTTTATTCTCGTAAACATTGCTCAAGAATGCTGAGATAGTATAGATTCTCACTACTTATTGAAAATTTAATGAATTTGTATGTCTATAATTTTATCTAAATAAAGCACTACATTCAAAACAAAAAAAACTCATAATATGATAAGAAAGTGAAAATAGGTTATAAATAATTAATTTCTTTATTAATACTTATAATCATGCTAAATTTTAACCCTAAACAGGCAATCTAAAGTTTCTGGGAAAGGGACCTTGACGTCTGTTCATATTCTCTAAATTTTTAACCTGTTTCCCTCTATCTAGAAACTGAGTGTTAGGTTTCATAGGTTGCTTGTTTTTTAAAACTTTTTCAATTTTTCAAAGGTTCTGATCCCTTGTTATCTTACAATGTTTTGAATTATTTGCATATCTTCACTTTCCCCCTAGTAGTATTTCCCCTGGTTTTTCCCTAATATGATTGCAACTATAGACCAAATGTCCCACGGAAAATAACGATTTGGATTATATTTTAAATTCTCCAAAAAATTCACTAACTGCAAGGTACAACAACAAGTTGCTACAAGTCTTTTGATATATAATTTTACTGTCCGCTGATTGTTGCGAATTCTTTGCTTTATCATGCCAATACTATGTGGTCTTTGTTAGGGCTCTCCATTCTTAATTGCTAAAATGATTATTCAAAAGATAAACGTAATTGCACTTTTTTATTTTTGCTTTTAATTATGAATTACTTTTAAGTATTCTTAATTAATTAAAAGCAAAAATAAAAAAGTGCAATTACGTTTATCTTTTGAATAATCATTTTAGCAATTAAGAATGGAGAGCCCTAACAAAGACCACATAGTATTGGCATGATAAAGCAAAGAATTCGCAACAATCAGCGGACAGTAAAATTATATATCAAAAGACTTGTAGCAACTTGTTGTTGTACCTTGCAGTTAGTGAATTTTTTGGAGAATTTAAAATATAATCCAAATCGTTATTTTCCGTGGGACATTTGGTCTATAGTTGCAATCATACTTGAATGCGATATGAAACCAGAGGAATACTACTAGTGTGAAAGTGAAGATGATGCAATATAATTCAAGACATTGTAAGATAGACAAGGTATCAGAACCTTTGAAAAAGTTAGTAAACAAAGTAATAATCAAGCAACCTATGAAACCTAACACTCAGTTATCTGAGATAGAGGAAGCACTTAAAGGTATCTTCATAATGATTCTTATACTTATAATTATTATGAATCTCAAGAAACATTAAGGATGCATTAAGTCTTTAATTATTGATGAAGAAAAAATATTTGGATGTTATTTTTCTAATTTAGACATTAAATCTTTCTGGAAAAAAATAAACTAATAGTGCAAAATATAAAGATTTAATGTCTAAACTAGAAATAAAATGATCTAATGGAAGTAGAGGGTTGCCCTGAGTTGCTGAGGTGATGGATATAAAGCCAGGCTTTATTTTATAAAATGTCTGTTGCACGAATTATTACTGAAGAATCAAATTTATTCCAGAAAAACTTAATTTCTAATTTAGACAAAATATCATCCAAATATTTTTTATTCATCAATAATTGAGTACTTAATAAAAAATTTAAATTAAAAATGAAAGAAAAGAGACAAGTTTAAGAAATAATTATAAATTTAAAGGAAGAAATATTTTTGTAATGTATTTATCATAATCAATACAAGAAAATAATTTATCGTCATTTTAACTCAAAGTAATACAAAATATAAATTTAGAAATACATATTTTTTAATTTAGAATTGAGTTTAATTTAAAATTAAATTTTTTAATGTAATAATTTAAATATAACTATTTCATATCATAATAATTTATAAATGCCAACTTTTTTCCTTGTTGCATGCTTTTTAAAAAATAATATTTTTATTATAAAAGTTATTAAAATTTTAAATGATTCTAAAAAAGAATTTTAGAAATTCATAACTCTTTAAAATACAAACATTTCTGGTTGTAAGATTATAGTAAATTTAATCATAATTTAACTATTTAATCATATAAGAAGAAGATTTTAAATTAAAAATCCGATGGAGTTGAGGTTCAAATTTCATAATTCAAAATTCTTTAGAAATTATCTTTATTTAATTTATTTAATATTATCTATTCAGCCCCGATTTTTGACTACTGGCTAGGAAGCCAGCTTTTCCAATAAGTAGCCACTATTTTTCGTCTTTTTACTGAACTTTAGAGAAGTGGCTTCAAATCAATCCATGATTTGCATGTTTAGATCCATAAATTTCTCTACAAATTGTGGGATTAAATAAAGTAAAATTACCTTTTTTTAGACATTTTTTAGCAATACTCGGCAGACAAGGAGCGCTTAGAGTACCAAGTTTTAACCCAGATGGCAAGTGCTTCGTCCTCGTTCGTCCAGGCCTTAAAGAAGGAAACTGAAATTTTTTTTAAAATCTGGGCTGAACGGATAATATAATTTTGATTGTTTATTTCATTTTCTTGGGAGTTCTTCTTCTTCTTTTAAGCATCAAATCGCATTCTTTCAACTCTATTTTAGCTCCTTAAGAAGGTGAGTCTTATTTATTTTATAATCCTATAATAGGGATAAGTTAAGCACTGAATTTTCTAGGATTTTAATGCCTATAAAAAACTATCTTATAAAATTGAGATGCTTTTCTCAAAAATATTATTAGAAACCCTTATATTTTACTTTAAATAAGAGTTAAGACTCAAATTCTGGTTGAGACTAATTCTCTGAATGAATATAAATGCTGTAATACTATAATAAGATAGATTTAACGACAAAAACAGATATATATTTATATATAATAAAGGTCTATTTTAATTTAAAAAGTAAATAAGACCTGGATAAAAAAGGCAGCTTATCGGTTAGCCGCTTTCCAACAAATCTGAAATTATGATATTTTACCCTGAAAGAAATTGGTCATAATTCTAAATTTTTTGGCCAATTTCGAATTTCGTTTATACGGACAATATTTTTTTTGCAATTTTTACCCTCCATAAAAATGAGGGGAGGTGCAATTCCTCCCCAAAAATACTTACATATGCTTATTAAAAGAATAAATATTATTCTTGTTAATTAAAAGTTCGTAAATAAAAAAGTTTTAATTTATTTTTTAAATCTGAGTTGATGAAATTTATTAATTAAAATGATACTGAAAATGATGATCAGTAATTCTTAAACAAGGCTGGTCCAATGTGCTTGTTGTGAGCATTGAAGAAAATATTCGTTCTCTAATAGATTAATCAATCTATGAATGATATAGAGTGTTTTTAGTGAAAGAGTGAGTCGGTTAATATAAGCATAACAAATTTACGATAATTAAATTACTCCCCAAAATAGTTCCTCTTACCCGAGATTAATGATATCCTCTATTCTGACTGTGGGTTCTCATGGAGTAATAACTGTGGTTAAAATTGCAATGAAATTTCAAGGGTGAGATGTAAAGGTAAGATTTTTTGTATTAATTTGGCTTCTCTTGCAGAGATAGCATTTTAGGCTCGTCATCGCTTTATTCTGCATATTTCACTGTAGGTGTCACTTCACATCATGTAGTGTTCTATACCTCCTAAGATAACTTTATAATTATTACACCTATTAGTTTAACTAACCAAAATAGAGGTTACTAGCGAGTGCGCAAGTTGTTCCACGGGATTATTCCCTTCTATTGGAATCAGCGTGTTTCTTCCATTTTTAATACCATTGGTTTGTAAGCGTCTCAGCTTGTAGTTATTTTTGTTTCTCACAAATTATTTATTCTTACGAGGTTAATTTTTAATTCCGTTTAAATTTTTAAATATCTAATTCAAATAAAATTAATTTTTGCTTAGATTTGTCAGAGAATCTCGGTTCAATTAAATATTAAAATAGTAATATAAATAAAATTTTAATTATAATAATATAGGAGGAATTTTAATTAAAAACGGTGATTGGTTAAAATAATAAATGGAGAAGTGCAAATTCGTGTCAGTTGAAATCACAGATTCAACCCTTGATCTGTAGCTTGTTCGATAGCATATCGAAAATTAATATGGGCTTCTTCTTTAATCATCTTCGTAGCTCCTATCAGCAGCGAGATATGATTCACGCACTCTTCATCATCTTCATCATCTTCTTATTCTGAACTTGTGTCGCTTATAACTCTTTACTGAGCGCTCCCAGACAAAAGTTGCTAGGATAAAAAGTACTTAGAATTATATGCTGAATCGAATGGTTAATTATTATTTAATCTGACATACTTTCACTGTCGGGAATCAAAGGGCCCCCCGCATAAATAAGATTAGTCGTGACATACTTATCTGAAGCACACAAACCTCCAGCCGAATAGGGATATTAAACACGTGGCACCCCCTCCACCTCACATTTTGAACAGAAGCTCCAGGCTTCAGCATACCATCCAAAAATACCTTAAAGGAGAAAAAAACCCAGTAGCTTCGGACCGAGAGCAAGTCGCTGCTCAAATAGCGTCTGGTTTCGCTGTCCAGCTGCATTACTGTGTGTCTGCCAATATATCACATCCCTCCATTCCAACAAGACTTAGAAAGGTGAGTGGAAGACCACTCACCTTTGATTATCTCTCCAGTGAGCAGCTCAACCACCTTCCCCATGGCTTCAGCTGCCATTATCCCTAGTCTTATTTAAGCATTCACCCACCAGCCAACTGAGTACCAAACCAGAATGCCTTTAGGGAAAGGGCTGCCGGTCCCTAGTGACGGTCGGGTGCGTCCTAAATTTTAACTTTCTAATTAATACTCAAATTTTAATTAAATAGATTAATATTAAATTATAACTTAAAGATTGTGATTTTGTGGCAGTTAAAAAATTAGTAATCCCCTATTAGTTTTTTTAGAAAAGGTAATAAAGCTCTCTTAATTGGAAATAATTATATAGTCGAATAAATTCTCATTAAAAAATAAATCCATATATATTAGTTAATGGATTAATTTAATATGATTATTTTATTTAGAATCAAATAATAATATTTAAATCTATAATATGGCTCAAATATGATTACGTTATCGGGGGTAAGAACAATTAAATTCAATTTTCGACTGAGTAACTGGAGGAGTCCGAGTGGCCAGCTGGCAACGGTAGGGGATTTAAATTATAGTAATAGGGATTGAATCACTCTAATTCATAAATTCATATAAAATCGCGGGATTCAGCAATAAACTGATAAGAGACAACCTTTCTCCTAATATCAATCAAGATGATAAAATTACATCACTCATCATTTCTGAAAGGGCTTGAACATGGGAATGCGATAAAAGTATAAAAATCACAAGGATCGAGAGAACAGAAATTGACTGAGAAGGTAATAGAATCTAAACGAGGATCATGAGGAATAGCTAATTTCCATTTCGTAATAACAATAAATAAAATAGTAAAAATAATCAGATTTAAGAGAAAGCAATAAATAATTAGGGCTGAGGAGTTATTTTAAATCTCTTTTTTTGATGATTGACGATTTTCTTTTCGTAATCATCCCATAATTATTATACTTATAACTGCAAAATTGCTTTTTTAAATTCATCTTCAAATTTTATATATATTATTTTTAATTAAGATATCTTTTTCACAAAATTTTTTTAAAGCTCAATTAAGCATTCTTTATAAAAATATGTAAAGATATGATATTTTTAATAATTCTATAACTTTTTAAAAAATATTTGTGTTATTCTAACAATCAGGAGGTAGTAAAAATTTAAATTCCCGTTTAAAGAGCAAATATGAGCGAGCAGATAGCGTAGATTGGATTTTGTTTCAGTTGGAGATAAGCCTTATTCTCGTAGAATTTATTTGAAGTGTGGAATTTAATTAAATATATTTATTAGGTTTTAATCTGCAATTAATTGGCACTTTTTAAGTTTGGATCGTTGGAACATTGGAACTTTGGAGTATTTTGGAGTATTAGGCGTGATACAATTGTTTTTAATAATTAGCCTAGCGTAGATAAAGTGTATACTAATCAAGGCGTGGAAAATGTTCCAATGTTCCAAAGTTCTAATCCTGCGACAAATGGAATTTAAATAGAGTAGAGAGTTAGAATATATAATTATTTAAAAAACTAATAAGTCATTGCATAGTGCTGAGAAGTTCAATACCTATAGCTATTTTCTCATCGAAAATGATGAGGTCCTATTTCTGTTAGATCCTCAATGTTCGTTTCTGCCATTACATCTCCATCTTGTCCAACCTTATGCTGAATTAGTCCATCTCTGATCATTCTCTCTTCAATGTATACGGCATTCTGATCTGCTACCATTGGAAAGGCTTGCTTCACATAATTCTTGCTTCTCTGCATCTCTAAAAATTCACTCTTGCCTCAAATGCCTCTCGGTCAAGGCTGATCATGTACTTTAGAGGGGTGTCGTTAGATGTTATAAACACTGAGCATCCTTGGTACCTTTTCTCTGCTGTCAAATACATTACTTTTTGAGCGAATCCCTTGCCTTCAAAGAAGCGATTCATTTTTTGCTATTCCACTTCTTTTGAAAAGCATTGGGCTGTTCACTACATCTAAGATGATGAGGGTTGCCGACTACCCCTCCTTTTACTAATCCAGGACAAAGGTATCAGTCACCTCTTCGATCTGCTCGGAGTGAAATATTTATTCAAGCAAGCCTGCAAGAGACTTATTTCCTATGCCGGTCTTCCCATGTAGCCATACTCCTTTCATCTTCTGATCACTCTATTTCACAATGATATCATAGATATTCTCCACTCCCTCCTGCAGATTGTACGCCTAGAGAATGTCATCCGTGATTCTAGGTGCTTCCTCCAGACTATGTGGACCAATTCTCATGTCCTCTATGAATGATAGCAGCTAATCTCGGTGCGAGGGCTCTAGCTTTGGTATGGCCCCGGCTTTCTGTGGAGTTTAGAGCCTCTATTTTATATTATTTTTTCTGGAAGCATCTCACTTAGCTTAGGATTTGGCATATTCTTGTTAAAGAGATCCTGGAAACTCTGGGTTCGACCGTCTCTCATTTGATGGATGGCATACCGGATGATTGGATCAGGTTACTTGCCCTCCTCTAATGCTTAAGATAGTCTCTCTCTACTCATACGCTCTGATTGAACTTCAAGAGCACGGAGCAATTCAGATAGACTTCCAGTGAATACTTTAGCTGGGCCTTGTAGTTTGATGGATTAGGAAAGATTTTCTCTGTTGATGCTCTTGCACTCTATCTCCTGCTATTCCAGAATTGCTTTCATCTATAATTATATGAGTGGAAGTATTATTTGCTGAGACCTTGAGAAGTGCTCTTTAACAGTATGACCAAGTAGAGCTATCTGTCCTTAGAGGTTTCAAAGATCACAGTAGACTAGATATCTTTCTCGAAATCGAGTAGGGCTGCTTCGGTCTGTTTGATCATCTCCCTGGAGAAACTTCGGTCAAGATGTAAGAAAAACGCAAGTTTCTTATGATAGGATGGAGGATCCTTACTGGTGCTGGAGGATGGATTCATTTAAGCAAATAGTATCGATAGGATAAAGAGCCCTTCATTTAAAGTGTAGCTGAATATTTAAATAAATAATTATATATTCTAACTCTCTACTCTATTTAAATTCCATTTGTCGCAGGATTAGAACTTTGGAACATTGGAACATTTTCCACGCCTTGATTAGTATACACTTTATCTACGCTAGGCTAATTATTAAAAACAATTGTATCACGCCTAATACTCCAAAATACTCCAAAGTTCCAATGTTCCAACGATCCAAACTTAAAAAGTGCCAATTAATTGCAGATTAAAACCTAATAAATATATTTAATTAAATTCCACACTTCAAATAAATTCTACGAGAATAAGGCTTATCTCCAACTGAAACAAAATCCAATCTACGCTATCTGCTCGCTCATATTTGCTCTTTAAACGGGAATTTAAATTTTTACTACCTCCTGATTGTTAGAATATTGAGAAAATCAACCATAAATACAATAATTGAAAACTTTAATAAATAACAGAAGATAATTTCCCCATTATGTAATCGGGGTTTGAACCATTAATTTGAATTATTTTAACGTTTATTGTAAATTACGAAAATGAGCACCTATGTCTAAAATGCAACAATTAGCTTTTCACTTGCTTATAAATTGAAATAGCATCGCTCAAACTATTATACCTAAGAATTTAAAAGAAAATAGTCAAAGCACAGTAGAAATGCAAAGCAAGAAGAAATAACAAGAGCTAGAGATCAGAGTTGAAGTGATAAATATTAACTTATCCTATATTTAAACTTTTTAATTTTTAATGGCTGTTATTTTCATTCCATCTTCACAAATTTCAGTACAAGTATCCTTGGCTAAGGCAGTCTTTGTTTCTCGAAAGCAATAGTGAAAGTAGGGTCTCTGTCTGCCTCGACTCCTCACTTGAGGATCTCTTTGGGCTTTCTTCTTGTATTCCTCTTTCATTTTACCTTGAACACTTTTGACACTTTGGCCTCTATCGTAGTTCATCAAAGTTATCTGATAGTCAACGTACACTTTAGTCAACTACTTCAAAGAGTGGAAAAGTTCACTTTTCCTTCCTCAAGTGAGGAGTCGAGGCAGACAGAGACCCTACTTTCACTATTGCTTTCGAGAAACAAAGACTGCCTTAGCCAAGGATACTTGTACTGAAATTTGTGAAGATGGAATGAAAATAACAGCCATTAAAAATTAAAAAGTTTAAATATAGGATAAGTTAATATTTATCACTTCAACTCTGATCTCTAGCTCTTGTTATTTCTTCTTGCTTTGCATTTCTACTGTGCTTTGACTATTTTCTTTTAAATTCTTAGGTATAGTCTTTTCATTATCCTGACTCTTCAGTCTTTTGTCATCTTTAAACAATTCATTCCAGCACTATTGGCACATTTGTATATGAGATCCCTTTGCAAAGCTCTCTGATGTTTTGCAGGTTAGGCATAATTCGCACTCCAGTTTCTTATGCTTGCCATGCCGATTCTGCCCTTTATTTTTGTCTATAAGTTGTTTTAGCTCAAATACAAGCATAGATATTGAGCAAGCTAATCTGATGGGGCAATTTTTAATAGGGTTCGAGATATAAAATTAGACCCCGCCAATTTGCACCCATCGACCACCCCGCCAATTCGCACCATAAGCCTTAGTAAATAATTTCTCTTACTTAGGTTTGTGAATTGTTTAAACTATGAATAAAGCGTGACACTTACAATCTGAACATGTCTTGCACTTGTCCCCATTGCATCTCTGGTACGCAATGTTCTCCTTCGATGTAGCTGCTTTCTAATGAGTAGATGCATGTCTGCTCCAATGATCACCCGAAATAGGTTTCGTGGAACGACATCCCTTGAAGCAGCAATGTTTTAAGAAAGTACCATCCCTGCTTCTTAAGGCCTCCCTGGCTGCTCGCTTTCAATGCCTTTGATCTTTGTCGTCTATTCGGACACCTTAGGATGAGAATAGCCTGTTTCCATCTCTTTTCTCTTTGCTAGCAGCTTAGCTTCGTTAGGCTGAGTATGATTACTTTTGGTGCTGAATTCAATTCTTTTGCCTGAGCTTTCTCTATCGCCCTCCTCTTAAAGATTCGACTCCCTCTCCCCATGTGCTTCGTTGTTGGCTCTTGAATCTCCAAAGTCCTGCGCACGAGCCTTCTCTTTGTCTTGGATGAGTGCCTGACTAGACAAATCAGATTTACAGATAAATTTCCCAGTTGTTTGGAAACCTTCTCAATTTGCAATTGGGGGGGGCATCGAATTCGGGGTCAGAAAAATTATCTATTTTTGTTTTTTGATTGATGGTTTATCCAATGCTATGACACATCCCCTTTCTTTCCCTACCCCCAAAGGGTCTGTATAGAGCTCTATGTTCCCAGAGAAGCCCATTTTGGAGAAGTACCCAGCAGCGCTAGATTGATCACTGAGTCCAGCCACAAGTGTCATGCTCCTGCGGCTATACACTTCCTGTCCCTACATAAACTGCACTACGTCTTCCAAAAACTCTTTCCCATAGCCCTTGCCACGATATCTTGCCCTCGTTGCCATGTGAAGGATGTAGCATTTAAGATCATTCGCTGCTCCCCAATAAAAAGGGCTGCTGCAAACACTGCCCTTTGGTACGGCGCTCCACTAGTTCACATTTCAAAGCAATGTGCCAATTGGCAAGAATTTTAGGGAAAATGCTCCTGTACTCTCCTTGATCCTTGAAGAACTCATTGATAGCACCAATATTCTTTTCAGATTTGTTTTCAAGACTCGTAGCCTCTGCTTTCAAAGAAATGTGAGGGATCCAATGTGCATTTTGATAGCTGTGACAATGACAGGGAGGCGCTAAATCCTTTATGTTAACTCTTTGTCAGAAATCTTTCCATTTTCAAGTTCGTTATATCAAACCCCAAATTTAATTTAAGAGGCAATTAATTAAATGTCTGTTTTATATTTTACTTTTCAATTATTGACTTAATCACTGATTTTCGCAATAATGAATTGAGTTTTGGCATATGTTGCAAAAAATTCCATGTAATTTTTTTTATGATTTTTGTCATTATCTTCTAATTTATTTTAATAAAAATGGAAATAATCCTTAATTGTTAATAAAGCCAGTATTTACTTCAAAATTAATTTGGTTTTAAAATTTACAAGATTTAATTTAAAGTATAACTCCATTACCTTTTAAGTAATATCTAAGACAGCTATAAAATTAAGATAAAATATATTGGAAGAAAAAAATTCACCAAGATTATAGTTTTAGATAGCATTATTCCAACGTATAAAGATAGCCGCTAAGGCTTGAAATATCAAATTAATATTTATATTTTAATTCTCCTCACCTCAAACAATCATATAATAAAATGACAAAATTTATTCTTATAGGACTTTCAACAATAAAACTTAAGAAAAAAGTTGTCAAAAAAAGCTAATTTTCGGCTATTTATTATATATTAAAGATATTTCATAGTTAAACAACCCATTTAAATAAAAATTTGACAATTTTTTTTTCCATTAAATTTTTAATTTTAATAAATTTGTTTTTTAAATATTTTTTATTATAGTTATTATTATATTTATATTTTGTTCACGCTTTTCTTCTTCAGCAACGGCATTTACATTTAAGTCAGTAAAATTAATTTATAACATTATTATTTTATATTTAATAAAAATTAATTATTTAAATTCTAAAGTGAAAAAAATTAATAGATCATAATTTTATTATAAGCCTTGATTATAAAGCTATGAGTAAAATAGTTATTTTTTAAATTAAAATCTATAAACTTAGCAATTTTATATTGTTCTAATATTGGAATTGAATTTTAAAAGTCTTAATTCCGATTTAATTAATTGGACCTATTTCAAACTACGCATTAATTGTTTCCTGACCACTTGACCAACGGCCATATAAAAAAAAATGATGAGAAAGATTAAAAGATATTTCTGACCACCTGACTACTGGTCAGAAAATCAGGGTTGGGAAAGGTAGAATGGAAAGATTTTATTACTTAAACATTAATATTAAATCACTGAAAATAACTCAAGATAGTGCGTATTATTTCTCCAGTACAAATTTGCAAATTGAATAAATATTCTTCTGTCTAGGTAGATAGCTCTTGTATCAGTTGAATTATCCTCTAGCTTGACTTTTTGTGAACTTGCCTCGCTCATAGAGTGATCATTTGTTTCAGTTTCGAGAGGCACCGTGTATTACTGTTCTCTCTGCTCTGCTTCCAATCTTCTCAAGAAGTACTCTGCGAGTTGGAATGCTGTGAATGGAAAGGTCCCGTCATCTCGGCCCATTTACTTTGTGAATTCTACCAACTTGAGTCTTGTTTTGAAGGCTCTGAAGTCAATGTCGCTGAGATCCTGGATATGAAGAGTATTAGAGCTGAGGATAGTCTGGCAGTTCTTGTACCTCATCACAGGCTGCTAGAATTTCGTATTCACACAGAATCCATTCCCCTAGAAAAGTTTCATCAGATCCTCCTGCAAGTCAGCCTGGAAAAGCATACTGCGCTTCACCTCATCAATTTCTACCAACCGAGGCTCGAATTGGAAGTCACTGTTATCAACTGCGAATTTATATCCAGCCAGCTTGATCTCCTCGCATCTGAAAATATGCGTCAAGTACTAGAGCAGTATTGTCTTTCCTCTATTTGGCTCCCCGTACATCCACACTCCGTTTATCTTGCTATGACATTGAGGAAAATGACGTCAAATAAGCTTTCGACGACCTCCCTATACTGGGTCTCCACCAGTGATGCCTCAGTGAGAGGCTCAAATTAGAATTGGCTGATTTTGTTAATCTCAAAGTACTTCCTCAATCTTTGGTACTTAGTCTAAGGAATGTAAAGTGAAGGCTGCATTTTATTTTCCAATCTGCAAGTGGTCTAGAGATTGGTAAAGTTCTTGATTATGCTCTTCATTATGGTTGAGTCCCCTTCATGCTACAAAACTCCTCTACAGACCTCGCATTGCCTGCCCGAAAGTCTTGAATGAATGCCGATATCACGTCCCTAGATTTATCTTCGCTGATCTGGCCTCCCTCCTGCTATCTTAGTAAAGGCTAGGGTCTAGCTTGTAGGAGCATACTTGAGAAAAAATTGGAGCAGCCTGCCAGCAGCTTGATTTTTAGATCCGACTTTAGCAGCCTTGAGATCTCATTCACGTTAATTTACTTTGTGTTGAACTTTTGCCTTTGAAATAGATTACATCATTTGCAGTCCTTCTGCTTGAAAAGTTCTTAATTGCTCTTTATTTATCTTGATGGAGGTGATCTGAGAAAAAAAAAACATGCCCCACTGACTCTATTTCCATAAAAAAGGCATGGTCGAAGGTTTTCATGATGCGCGAAACTTCGATTTGAAGAATCTCGTGGAGTTAGCACGGGTTAATCATAGTCATCATGTAGAAGTAATACTCATGGCGCTAGCTTTGGCAAATTCGAAGCTTGGAATTATTTCTGCTCATCTTTGAATATTATTCTAAAGGAATAAGACTTACACTAAAGTTATTGGCCTTGTCTCCGAATGAATATTCATCCGCATCTAATAAGCTAACTGCATTTTGAAAACTAATTATATTTTAGATATTAAAATGAATAAAATCTTTCCATTCTACCTTTCCCAACCCTGATTTTCTGACCAGTAGTCAGGTGGTCAGAAATATCTTTTAATCTTTCTCATCATTTTTTTTTATATGGCCGTTGGTCAAGTGGTCAGGAAACAATTAATGCGTAGTTTGAAATAGGTCCAATTAATTAAATCGGAATTAAGACTTTTAAAATTCAATTCCAATATTAGAATATTATTAATGATGTTCAAAATAATCTTATTATTCTAAAATAAAATTTTAAAAATAGCTCTATTTATCTCTAAAATTAACAATTTTATCAATAAAAAAGAAATATAACCTTATAAAATTGCTTATTCAATAGAAAAAGCTTTTGCAATAATTAAATCCTCATTTATTCAAGATATTAAGATAATAGTATTGATTTTACAAAATTTTTTATTTAATCTACTTTAACTGTGGATGGTTTAAAATCTTAATCAGGCAGACGAATTGATATATCCTCATTAAGTGACAGTTTAATTTACCCTTTATGAATAAAAGAAGAGAATAGCTTAATTAGTAATTATTAGAAATCTTTTTTTTCTCAGTAAGTTCTTATAATCATTAAAGAAAAAAATGAGCTCTCACTAGTAGTCTTATTGTACCAAGTATCTTAGAAAGAAACAGATAGTAACTTCCAACTTATTTAAATGCCTAAAAGAGAAAAATTCTATAATGATATTAGAACAGGAAAAAGATCATAATAAATGAGGAAGCTTAATGACAATTAGTTATACCTTGTGCAATCTATTCTTGAAATTAAACCCTTTAAATATAAGATAGTAATAAGAGACAAAAAGGTAAGTGGTGGACACACTGAAATTATTGCAGCTCTTTATAATTAAATAATGCCTAAAAATATTAATGAGTTGGAGTGTTACATTCGTTCTTCATTTTGCAAGCTTTTATCAAAATAATTAGGGTAAAAGCTCTAAAATTGTCTCAAAATCTAAATCAAATAACTCTTATTGCTTGACTATCTACACTATTTGAGAGTGGGTAATTCAAGGTATTGCTAAAATCTTTGATAAACGCAATTGAGAAGAAAAACTGGATCAAACATGAGAACTACCGTCATAAAAGAATGGTTTTTCATTTATAAAATCAAGATTTAAAATTCACTAAAAACTTCCATTTCAACTTATCCTTTATTATAGAACTAACTGAACTTAAAGATCGATTTAAAGTTTTGATTAAAACCAGACTCTCCTTAAATATCAATATAACATCTAAACTAAACAGCAATATCTAACTCAAAGCAAACACTCCAAGTAGATAAAGAGATAAATAAAAATCTATCTTAACCTAAAACCTTTAAAATAATTCCTTAAGAAAAACAACAAATATACTAAAAAGAATGATTTGAATTGATCATAAAAACCTAATATGATAAACAAAGATAAGCTGAATTTATCAAATATAACTTTAAGGCAAAATATATAGAATTTGCTTGAGATCAATATCTTTGGTCAAGAAAGAATGGATTTAAGCAATTTTACAAACCAAACCATGCTAAACTCGAATCATTAGAGATACTGCATGAAATCTTTTAATAACTTATAGTGCGTGATCGAATTCAATTGTGGAAGTGAATAATTTTAATACAGGCTTGAAAATATTATCTGCTTATTTTTACAGTAGGCTAATATTCGTCTTCCTCTCAATGACTGCAGTCAAAATGTGCCTCCTACCTTCCTCTCAATGACTGCAGTCAAAATGTGCCTCCTACCTTGCTTGGCTTGTTCATCATTTCGAAGTAGTTGCTTTGCTTAGGTTGAACTTAGATGCTTACTCTGCGACCTCTGGAAATGTGAGCTCAAGACGATATTATGACTGTAGTCTTCAAAACTAGGAGGAAGATAGCCAACAGGTGTTGCTCAGATGAAACTTGAACGGGTTTCTTTTTCTCTGGCTTTTTTCTATAATTGAGAGGCCCCTCTAAATGAAAGGTAGGAGTTGACATCTTGAATGAAGTTGCGCAGTGATGGCTAGGCAAGTAGAGAGCTCAGAAGCAAATTGAAATCATTGTGCTTTCTTGCTCAAGAGGGTCAAGTTGCATGTTGCCACATCATTTAAGTTTGAAATATTAAAGTTTATTAACTTAGATTAACCCCTCACAACAATCGATCACGCACTATTAGTCCAAAAGTCTAAGAAAGTTATTGTAAAAAATAGCTATAAAACTCTTATGGACGAAGAAACAGATGATGAAATTGCATTCAATAAATACTTCAAAATTCAAATTAAAAAAAATCATTTTGAGCAAGATAAAGATTAAGATTACAATAAAAATTAAAGAAGCCTCATAATTCTCTCACTCATTTCACTCAATCACAATTAAAGCATTCAGAAAATCTAATAAGATTTAGATGCTTTAAAGAGGAAAACTAATAAAAAATGGTACATTACAGAGAGAAACAAAATACTATAAAATAAAAGACTCAATAAAATATTAGAAGCACGCGTAAATCGAAATCATTAAAAAGAAGACGTAGAAGTAGTAATCCTAAAAAGAATTAAAGTTCAGTTCAGAGGAAATTCTTAAGGAGATTTATATCTAAGCAAAGCTGCTAGCTTAATTGTTATAAATTGAAGCATATGCTTTCAATCCATTATCTATGTCAAAGTATAGTAACTTTAATACTGTAATTAATATTAACATAATGAGGCTATCTCAATTCGTCTATCTGATTAAGATTTTAAACTATCCATAGCTAATAAATGTAGATTAAATAAAATATTTTGAAAAATCAATGCTATTATTTTAATATCAAACTTCCTAGAGAAAATATTTAAGATTGATTCAAGAGCAAAATTTTATCCTTGATTTAAAGATATAGTAAGCGATTGAATTATATTTAAAATTATTAAATATATACTTTGATATTTATTAAAAAAATTCTTGGTAAACCGGTACTCACAGAAACATCACCTTTGGTTACCTGAGGGGTTCGAACCTCCTCCCCTTGGGGGGGCACCGACATCGGCTACTACTGGGACTAGGGCGGAGTACTTATGCAGATGGAGATTTCTATGAAGGAGAAGGAATGATGATAAAACTAATGGATACAGAGTATTTGTGCACTACGGCTGGACTGAAACTCATTTCATTCTTCACCGAATAACAGAATAATAGAAGAATTTATTCTATTATGCGATTATTCCATTATTCCATTATTCCAAAAGTTTTTACCTAATGTAAGATGGACTTTAAATTTTAAACTCCATTCTGTTACACATTCATACTCCAATTTCAAACTATTATATATTTAATTCAGGCGGGGAGGTATTTAACCTACTCCAACGAATTATTAATAACATCTCTAATTTTTAAAATCAATTCTAAATCTACAATATTATAGAACATTTTAATATTTTACAAATTTACGATGAATATTATAACTCTTAGCTTAGCATCTACCTATAATTATCCCAGATTCATTAGCATAGATACGATGAAGGAAACATAGAAGCTCAATGCATCATCATCAATACAAAAGCAAGAAGCAAATGCGCCCTCACGTCTCACGCTGAGTAATGCTGCATTGCATCGAGTGGGCGCATCGAAACTTCATCTGCGATAGAGAGTGAGGAGCTAGCGAGCATGTACTCTGTATATACAGTATTTACTCTATGTCGCTCACTTATCTCTATACGCTCCAGTAGAAATGATGATTACATACTTGAAATGCTAAGTGGTGAAGACTGCAAATGCATTTTCAACTTGATAGCGTAATGTACTTGAGTGGGTTTGATGTGCGATCGATGCGCCGTGAAACACTCTCTTGAATGATGCTATCTTACGCACTTATTGCATATCGAAAAAGTAGAGAGGAGAGGCTTGCACTGAAAAGTGCGATTATTATTTTCACTTCATCATACTTAAGTTTCAACTTGTTTGCACTTGTATCTCAATGTACACGCATGCCGAGAGTGCGCACACTGGTGATTCAGATCTGAAGATGATGTATGAATGATGTTAGCATACATGGACAGTGATGCACTTCGCATACGCAAAGTTTGCAGTGAAAGAGTGCACTATGGATGAAAGTTTGATAGAGGAACTCACTTTATTAATTATGATCGATTAAAGATATGTTAAAATATAAGTGTATGATTATTATGTTAAAGCGATTATTGGTTATATCATAATTAATAAAGTGAGTTCCTCTATCAAACTTTCATCCATAGTGCACTCTTTCACTGCAAACTTTGCGTATGCGAAGTGCATCACTGTCCATGTATGCTAACACTTTCATACATCATCTTCAGATCTGAATCACCAGTGTGCGCACTCTCGGCATGCGTGAAATTGAGATAAAATGCAAACAAGTTAAAACAAGTATGATGAAGTGAAAAAAATAATCGACTTTTCATGCAACCCTCTCCTCCTACTTTTTCGATATGCAATAAGTGCGAAAGATGCATCATTCAAGAATGTTTCACGGCGCATGATCGCACATAAAACCCACTCAAGTACATTACGCTATCAATTGAAAATCATTTGCAGTCTTCCCCACTTAGCATTTCAAGTAGTAATATCTTTTCACTGGAGCGTATAGAGATAAGTGAGCGACATAGAGTAAATACTGTATATACAGAGTACATGCTCGCTAGCTCCTCACTCTCTATCGCAGATGAAGTTTCGATGCGCCCACTCGATGCAATGCAGCATTACTCAGCGTGAGACGTGAGGGCGCATTTGCTTCTTGCTTTTGTATTGATGATGATGCATTGAGCTTCTATGTTTCCTTCATCGTATCTATGCTAATGAATCTGGGATAATTATAGGTAGATGCTAAGCTAAGAGTTATAATATTTATCGTAAATTTGTAAAATATTAAAATTTCATTTTTTTTAAAAATTCTGGAAATTCCTTTAAAAAAAAATTATTATTTTTTATTAAATATAAATTTTTAAATTTACAAAAATATGGTTAGTATATTTTCCGGTTTTAATTTGCAAAAAACAATGATTATAGATTTTTTTTAGACTAGATGATAATTTCATATTTGTATAAAAAAAAAACAAGGATAATGATGTTAGGCCCCCCCATTTAATAATTTTGAAAGTTAAAGTTTTTGATAATTCGTATTTAAAATATATTATATTGAAATTCTTTAATTTTAAAATTTTTAATTTTATTTCAGTTAGTGGCATTCCGTTCACACTCTAATACGTAAAATATCATGAAGCTTACAATCTTGTTGAGTCTATCGGATTGATTAATATACAAGTTAACAGTAGCACCCGGTTAAATTGTAAGGTTAATGCTCCTTTAGTATTAAAAATAATAGTTTAAGTTTAATTAAACCCCACCTTGTTACTAATAAACAATATCATAATAAAAACCCCAAAAACCCCTTAAATATGTTTAAAAAAGTGAAAAAAAGTTGTGTATAATTTTTTTCTTAATAATACAAAAAATCATGCAAAATTTTTAAACCCCAAAAACGGGCCAATCTAAAGTCTTCTGGGAAGGTGACCTTGACGTCTGTCTCATATTCTTTTAAATTTTTATCCCTTTAAGTGTTTTCCTCTATCTCAGATAACTGAGTGTTAGGTTTCATGGGTTGCTTGATTATTACTTTTTTTTTAAAAACTTTTTAAAAGGGTTTTCTGATCCCTTTGGGTCTATCTTAAAATGTCTTGTTGCAATTATATTTCACCCACTTTCACATTTTTTTAGTTTTCCCTCTGGTTTCATATCGCATTAAAGGGATGATTGCAACTATAAAACCAAATGCCCCACTGCACGAACCGTTGAGCCAAGTTGTCTCTATGGGAAGTACCCTTTCATTCCTTGCACCGATGTTTCCCTCAATTTTTTCCTTTTCTTACAACTCTGTTGAAGTCTTGACAGCTGCTCTGACTGGTTTCAAATTTTAATCATGATTTTTCTTTTTGGCTTGAGACCCTTGGCACAAATCCAACTCATGCAATCCATCACTCCTCTAAAGAGAAAATCTAGTAATTTGGGTTCCCGCTCTCAATTTAAAAAAAATTTCTTTTAGTGTGTTTCCCCGAAATTTGGGAAAAGGGCAAATTTGGCGATGTAACCCTGATCAAAAAGGGGCCCCAGAAAGGATGAAGAACGTACTTCAAGTTTTTGCCCCTCCCCCCAACACGGTCAGTTCGTTCGCGAACTCATGGAGCTCTCCCTTTCTTTAAAACAAGGATTTGTAAGGGGAAGATTTGTAAGCATACCCTTTCTTGTATGATGTGTCTCTTCGTTTCGCATCAGCAAGGTGGAGGAAATTTTTGAAAAAAACTCCTAAAAAGTTAAAACTTTAAAGTTGGAGTCTTGTTTTGAGCTGGCTAAAAATTTTACTGACACCCATAAAAAACCCCAAAATTTCCCTAAAAAACCCCAAAAGCCCCCCAAAGGTAAACAGAGAGTGTGAGTGGGAAGGAAAAATGTCGGGCTTAATTGCACATAAAAGGCTAAAATAGGGGTATTAGACCCCCCCAGAGGAGGGCAAAAATGATCAAAAATGCCTATTTGCCAACTCCTCTGCTGACCAGTGTTTTAGGTTACCTCATCCGGAAGCTATAATTTTAATCCCCCCTTTTCAATAGTGGAAAGCCGCTCATTGCATTTCCTCCTTCACGAAAGACGATGTAGAATCTGAGATCGTACATGCCTCCGTGGCAGTGGTAAAATGCATCGACCGAGTTTTGGGTGATTTTTTTGAAAAAGTCAGGTTCGAAGATAAGGAAGCTAAGTCCATCTGTCCCAAAAAGAAGAGAGAAAGGAAACCCCTTAAGTCCCCTTTTCCCAGAAATCAAAAGTGACTTAAGTCCCGCAATAATTTTTAAACTTAAAAACTTTTTCCTAAATATTCACTCTAAAATTATCCGCAAAATAAAATTTTTCCCTTTTCTTCTTCCGCTCTTTCCCCAAATAAATAAATAAATTTAAAAACCCCAAACTTTTGCTTAAAATGCTCAAGTATAGAGCGCAGATTTTATAGTGTCCCTTAAATAAGTTTTCCCGTAAAAATAAAACCGTTGAACCGGGGGAAATATGGAACTTAAAAAAAGGAGTGATGTTCAACTCCCGCGTATGCCTTCTTCGCTTCCTTTGGCTTGTGTACGCTGAGGTTGTCCCAGTAGAAGATCTCACCGTTGTGATCTTCTCTCTGAGCTTCTTAAAAGGAAAGCAAAATAACTGCTCCCCGCTTGATTTGAGCGAGGATTAAGGACATAAGCTTCTAAGCCTGAGTCTTTGTATTCCCCGCAAGTAACGGGACTTGTAGTTTTTTACTTTCTACTCGTAAAAAATTTTCCCTGTTATCGTGCTTTTGTACCAAATTTTCTTCATGAAGGTGTTTTGTGGAACACAGCTTCGTCAGCACATCCAAAAATTCAACCCCTATCCCCCTCCACCTGAAACATCCTTTTAAAAAAATATTTTAGAATTTTATAAAAAGGCTTTAATTTTAATGCGCCCTTTCCCCTGATTCACAAATTTTTGTACGTTTTGGGGCCCTTTCCAGAAAAGATGTTTTTCTACAGCTACGGAGGATCTTGAGATAAGGAAAATATCTATGGAAGATCTTTGCGCGCTTAAAACCAAAAGAAGGGGCGCTTAGTGGGAAAATTTTAGGAACAATCAAATAATTGATGTGACATCTTGGAAAAATTAGAAGGCATGAGGAACAGTGCAACCCCAAATTTCTCATCGCAAAGCAACTTTTAAGCGCGCTGGCACTATAACTTTTTTGCGATGGAGTTAATTTTTGAAAAACTGGCTATTACTTTTTTGATAAGGATGACTACATCCATTTTATCGTAGTTGTAAATAGTAGAGCAGAACCCCAGCTGCTCCCTTAAATTTAAAATTTTGGGAAACCTAATGCCCACCCTTCTTAAATAATTAATTTATAACTTTTAATCACAAAAATACTGGGCCCCTACCAAAGCCCCCCCTGCGAAATTCTCTCGTATATCTTGAACCCCTTTGCCACGGCACCTTTCCCCCCCTCAGTTTAAGACTTTAAGAGTTTTAGTTATGTTTAAAAGTCTGAGCAGTCGACTTGTCGAGTGGAACCTTGCCTTTGGGGACTAAAGATAATTTTTTTCCCGAAAGAATAAACTGCCAGCCATGGAATAATTTTTTGGAATCCCTTTGGGCCCATTTCTAGGGCATGCTACCCCTCCCCCCTCGTCGGGTGAAAACGAACCCCCTTTCCGCAAGCATGAAACTATTGTTCACGGACCAACACACTCACAACGGCAACGCCGGCAGCTCACACTAGTCTCCCTGAGGTACTCAATATGCACGACCAGAGTACAACAGCTAAATAGAAAACTTCAACTCTCAGAGAAAGCGTGTATGAAGTATAGTCAGCCCTCCTCGTAGTGGAAAATACTCTTGGTGAGTTGATGAGATAAACGAAACGATCGAGACCCACCCATTATAAGAACATTTCCTCCCTCATCGCTGCTACGCTCAGAGCCGGGGAAATTTCCAGCGCCGCCCAGGCTTCGAGCCCTTTTGAAATCAGGAAGTGCTCACAGCTCTGCCCCTTGCCAGACGCCACACACACCTATCTGCAAGAGCTCAATAAGCTACGTCCCAAAATTCAAGGCTTCCAAGTGATGATCTTGTCAAACATGAGAGCAGCACTCCAACTCGAGGAGTAGCAAAGATTCGAGTCGAGGGAGAAAATCGGAACAAGAGAATGAAGGTCAAATCAATCTGCAGAGAGGGAAGGTAGAAATAGACAAATGAGCTCCGAGCAGTTGAGAAGGGGAAGCTTCTCCACTCAAAATAAGATCTCTTGCAATCTGGAGCAAAGAATATGCAGGTATCAAGGCCAAGGCAAGAGCATCAGCCAGAGTCTTAGACGCCTTCCTCTGCTGGGTTACAAATTCAAGCGATCTTGGACCGTCTCTTTGAGATCGAGATAGAAATTGATGTTTAGGAGGAAGAGAAGGTGGAGGTCATTCAGATTTCATAGCAGTTGATTGCTTAGCAAATGCTAAGCGAGCGAGAAGTCCAGGAAGTCTACTTCGCTTTCGACGATTCCCTCGCTATTCACAATCGAGCAAAGCGACTCAAGAAAGAGCTCAAGAAGACATTTGAGACTATGGAGTCCAAATCCAACATTACGCCCCCACCCTTTCACACAGAAATCAAAGACTTTGAAAATGATTTGAAAAAGATCTGCGCAAAGAAAAGCAACTATAGGAACTACATGCTAAGAATGGTGGCACAGAGTTTCTCAGCGCTAACTCCACTCCAAGCGAGCCCAAATCTATAAATTCGAAGGATCATTCGGTGGATTCTCGGTTACTGGTCTTACAAATAAGCAACGGCAGGTTACCATAAAATATGCTGATTGGATGAAGCAAGTGGAATGGCGAGACATAGGAGTGAGAATCGAGAAGAACTTATGCGAGCTTTTTAAGTAGATGAAAGGAGCAGTGAAGATCCTAGGCGCCTACGAGGATCTCAACAAGTCACTGGGAAAGGCTTCTGCGCGCAAGGTCACCATCATAGAGAGCGCAATATTTGGGTTAAGGAGACTGCTGCCTAATGTACAAGACATAAAGCGTAAGGTGTGCAAAGTATTATTACAAATGGAAGTGTAGAAGGCTAGACAGAATATTGAATCCATGCTATCAAGGAAGCGAGAGAAACGAGTAGGAGAAGTAGGCAATGCAATAGCGGATTCTCATTAAATCAAGTAGCTTGACCAGGAGTTTATGCCTGAAGCCAACAAGTTCATTCTCTTAAATTACGACGAGGTTACAAACTATGTGGAAGCGCCTGAGGTGAAGATGGAAATATATAAGGCCAAGGTGCTCAGAAAGATTATGCACAACACTGAAGATCTGCGAAGGTGGCTGCACAAACTAGAAGAGTCCTGCTACACAGCGAAGAAAGGGTCTAGCTATAACTCTTCCTATAGCGTGGTGCAGATATAAACATTTTGCAAGAAGATGAACCTCGCGACTGGCCAATCTTAAGAGGCCGCTATGAATAATGGCTCCGCCTCGCTTAGACTACAAGAGGGTCCCCCCTTCACTCAATGCAAATAATTAATTTTAATCATCGCTATAGAAGGCGGACGACGATGGTGATTTCAAAGATGGACAACACCAGACAACAGCAAGAGGATACGTTCCTGAGATTTCTCATTTTGACGGCGAGAAGAACCAAGCACTTCTCAAGGATTTTGAGGAGGTCAGGCTCGAGGACCAGACGGAGGAGGAGATGAGGGAGGTGAGGGAGCAACAAACGAAGACGATGGCAGCTATTCTTCCCTCACGCTGCGCGCAGCATAAAGAGACGAGAGGAGAAAAAAGCTGCTAAGGAGGCTCGATGAAAACATCTCGAGAAGAACCGTCGAGAAATAGTCAATGGCGAATTCGGTTGGCTCAGGCAGCACATCTTCATAAAATCAGAATAATCAGCAGCACTGTGACAGGAAGTATTTACAGGTCCATAGACAGAGCATAGCGGAGAGGAGCGAATGGCCTTTCGAGCAGATGAAAATAGGGGAACTCTGACAGCTGTTCCACATTCTCATTAAGGCAAGATGCTCGCATAATTAATTTGCCCACGGATCGCCTCAGTACAAGCAGGAGAAAAAATATAAAAACAAGCTAAGATCCCTCGCCTGCAGTGCCTGGAGAATAGCTGTACATAGAATGGAAGGAAGGGCAGACGACATTTTATGCACGGAGCTGAAGTTATCACGTGCAGGGAGAAGTTCAAGACAAATTTCTGTCTTCCATCGCTTCGTTCTTGAAGGGGATGATTCCAGCAGCGGCGAGCTATGTGATGAAGGAGGCACTCTATGAGAATTGGAACAGCGCAGACAGACAGTTCTTCGTTAATCACTTGATCGGCAAGCAGCACATTAAGAAACCCTAGCTTGTCCAGCAGATTGGTGAAGAGGATGCAGGTCGAATTGAAGAGATAGGGAGGCAATAAGAACCTATCATAGTGGAGGTCGATGAGAACTGAAATTTTTTATTAAACTGATAGTTCATAAGAACTTTAATTCTGTAATAGCTTTATCATAGCTTTTATTCATATATTACTGGGATAACCTTCCCTTATAATTAATTTATAGCTTCTCAAATGGAGGATTCCAAGTCCTCAGTCGACCAATTAGCCAAATTTATATCTTCCAAGAAAGATCTGTATGAAGTTGCTCTGAGGAATCAATATTTTCTGCCATCGTTTAAATCCAAAATGGTGACCAAAGAGTACTTGAGCGTGATTAATGGAAGTGCCTGGTGCTCGAGATTCAGAGAAATTATATTGCTGCCATGTACTTCCCCTCCGACCCGACAGTAGATGTACTTGTGAAGAAACTCCTAGTAATGACAGATAGAATGGGCAAGAACCTCATGATCGATAAATCGCATCTTCCAGACAAGATATGGATTTTAGCCATCCTGTCTACCTTCTCTCTGAAGGAAGATATCTCCATGAAAGATTACGAAGCGCCTCGCAAGCTTGCTTAAGGCAACGCCGTCTCACCGTCACTCAGTTGGTACAGGCCAACCAGTCATCCCCTCCAGAGCACAAATTGAACGATGCAATTTTAAAGTATTAACAATTAATAAGTAAAGGCTATCTCGCGCTCACTCTTCCGTACACTCCTCTCGTCGTTGAGAGGTCATTCAGTTTGAAATTATTGCTGCTTGCTGCTCTTGCTCGGGGTTCTCTGCTTCATATCCTACGCATTCTGTTATTATGGATCCTTCTCTCGCTCGATCAGCTTCTCAATTCTGTTCCTGGTGTCCACGAGTCGCATCATCCTCTAGGTTGCTTTACTCTTATTTGCAAATCTGAGTCTCAGTGTCTTTCCTTATTTTTGAGAGGAAGGCAGACCTTCTATGAATGCAGGTGTTATCTCTTCAGTTCGATATACGCCAGTCTTGATTCAACAACGACCAGAGGCGCTCGATTGGATTGAATGCACAGCTATAAGGAGGCAAGTATTCTAGCTGGCAGCCGGCCGGAATGGCTACTCGAACCTTGGAGCTCTTTTGGATGGAGAGGTTGTCCATAATGATAATAGAGCCAGTCTAGAGCCGGGGTCCTAGCTCCCAGAGGAAGGCCAGGAAGTGAAGGAGGTTGCTGCTGCCGGCAATAATTTTACTGTGCAGCAGGCCCCCGGCCTCGCTGATTGCTCCCATCACTGTGATAGACTTCCCCCGAGTACTGGGAATCGAACACTCCGCTTCAGTGACTGCCATGTGTTGAATGTTGACTCGTCATTGTACACCACGTGTCGGCCTTCCAGTATCCAGCGTGCAAGGCGCTTCGAAAATTCTTGTAGCTTGCGCTGCGCTTCCTGCTCCTTGTCCTCCTTGCGCCGATACGAATAGCCTGCCGATCTGTACCTAACTCCATTGCGGAGATAAATCTTTCTCAACCCGAACGTTGATAGAAGCGGAATGTCGTATTTGTGATGAAGAAAATGGCAGAGCTGCACGAGGTTCAGGTGAGCTGTTTCGTGGAGAGCCTTGATGGAGGTGATTCGACGCTCGGTGTCGGGAGAGATTAATCGCTTCTTGACTCATCTGGATAAATTCACCACCACAATGAAGCCATTCCTGCGTCAACGCTAGACTATCATGTTGACGGCTCCAACTCGCAAGCCAAGTATGCTTGCAACTTGAGGATAGGTCAGCCGAGGATTTGCGTCTGAATGCAAAGATCCAAAGCGAAGATAGATAGCGGAGAGTTGCAGTTCGTATCTGATTACTTATCGTATTCTCAGCCGCAGTGACCAAGATTTGCGAATAGACTTCGTCTTGGGCTGAGGAAGCCGACTCTCCAGTAGTGGAATCAATTTCAGGTCAGGAATGTGATGGCGATGTGTAGGGGCGGCGAGAGAGGAGGAGTGAGTGGGTCGAACTCCACGAACTTTCTCTTCTTGGAATGCCTAGTCGACTGTGACTCCATTTGAGAGTAGCAGATCAAAGATAAGAATAAATAAAAATTTGATTAACCACCTAATACACATCGATCCTATACTATAAGCTAAGATGGAACATGTAGTTAATTTTGAGTAATTTCGCGTTTGACTCGCATGATTATAAGTATTAATAAAGAAATTAATTATACACAACTTATTTTCACTTTCTTATCATATTATGGTGCTTTGAATGTAGTTACCAGATTCGACTGCCATGTGTGATACAATTACATCAGTCGAACGTTGATGGCGCACTATTAAAGAGACGAGAGAGAATCATTAGCGGACTTACTGAGCACCTCTTGCTCGCACTCTGAGCGCATCTGACTCTTCCAGCTCAGATGCCATAACATAAGCCTAATCGCCAATTGCTGATCAGGGGCAGCTGAGATAGAAAAAGATGATGAAAGCTAATATATTGACAAGAATCAGTATGACTCCTGGTTAAATAATGATCACCATTCAGAAACATGAACAATTAATACTCAAGTGGTCTAGCCTTAGACACATACCCCACTAGGGCTACCATTGGAGTACACTCCCTCAGCATAATCCTCCGCTCTATCACCAGATTCCCTTAACTATTTCTAGACTCCCAATTGATCCTGGTTAGGTGGGAGAAAGATAACTCGCACGGCTTCGTGTCTCACCTCAATTAAGGGACCACTCTATCATATCTCTTATTCACTCACCTTGGATTAATAAGCTGTATCGCCTTCAGATGGATACACAACGCAACCGAGGCAAAGAGTTATGACCGGCTTATTACCTACCGTGCTAAGTCACAAGTCCTAGTTTTAACTTTCTAATTTAATTATATTAATAAAAATATAGTTTTTAAAAAATTAATTGAAAACTTATTTATTCATGTTAACTATTTAATTAATTGCTAATAATATATATTTATAAAAAAAAAAACAACAAAAAACAGGGGGGCCTTTCCTCGTCATCCACTTTTTTATGAAAATATGAAAAATCATGATCTAGCCTAAAATTAGCCAAAAATACCAATTTTAGGTCCAAATTCAAATTCAATTGGTCTATCCTACTCATATTTTTTGTTTTAGAAATTTATAAAGATTGTGAAAGAGTATATATTTTTGATAAAAAATTAATTGTCAATGAATTGTTATTTAAATAAAAAAATAGGATGAATTTTATAAGTTAAGATAAATATTTTAGAAGCACAGAGATCTCTAAATTAATATATCAATCTCTTAGAAACTTCTTTGAACAAAAAGTACCCATTTACAACAAGCTATTCTCTTATATAAATCTAAATACTTTTTTACAACTATTTTCCTATGTATACTATAATTTTATTTATAATACAGCTAGTTTTCAATAAAATCTTCTGAAAGATAAAATATTGAGACTTATTTTTTTAATCTTCATGCTACTTTTCTAAAATAAAGAATATGGCCTTGAAATACACTTTGAATATGAATATTGAGCAAAATTGGTGTATTATAGAACTAATTACTATTTTAAAAATTTGCGAGGAAAAATATAACTCTAAGATTAGCATATAACTATAGTCATCTAAGGTTCATTAGCATGGATGCGATGAAGGAAACTTAATGGTTCAATGCATCATTATCACTATAGAA
>JAJKFJ010021422.1:0-19708 GCA_027382625.1 Tetmemena sp. SeJ-2015
ATTATTATAAAAAAGAATTTAAAAATAGATTATTAAAGTTGAGAATAAAATAGAAATAAAAAAATATTTTTAAAATAAAAAAAAAGATCGAGATGATGAATGCATAACGCTAATTAGAGGCCTCTTAATTTTTTTTTAAAGAAAAAAAGAAAAATTAATATTTTATTTGTTATCGAATAAGCTACAGATCGGGGTAAATCTGTGATTTAAAAATTCTAAGCATGCTGCATCCAATCACAGATATTATTTTAATTTTTTTATATTTCAAATTTTTTTTTTAAAAAAAATTTTTAAATATTTTAATCCATAATTAAAACAAAACTTGAATCAATTATTCTTCTATTTATATGAATGAATCATTAATAAACACTACGATTTACATTTAATTTGTGGACTGAGAGTTAGCAAATATCTTAATAAGCTATATTTAATTAAATCTTATTAAAATTAAAGTATTATTTAAGGTTGAAAATAAATATAGATGTACAGAGGTTTGTGAAAGCCTGATTTCTAGGGAGAGAAGAAAGTGGAGCGTAAAGAGCTAATAAATTTAAGTTTTTGAATTTAATTGATAATGGAATCTAGGATGAAAGAGTGAAACTTCATGGTAACAGTTTCCGAGCATTTGAAAGTTTCTATGAAAAGCACATGAGCCATACAAAAAATAAAACGAAGCCTTGAGGGAGAAGAAACACATCTTTTGAGTGATGAATTTATGAATCCGATCAATGCAATCAACAAAACAAGCTTGAACTTAAAAGTAAATAATTTCTATAAAAGGATGACAGATAAGATCAAGATAAAGGCTGAGAATTAGAAAGTGCAGACGAAGCAAAATCTAAAATAACCTTAAAAATAAACAGCAGACTTGCTTTGTCAAGTAGGCTGGAGGCTATTATAGATACATTGTTGAGATAATGTCATAAAGATTGTCTGTTCAACAATTTAATTAAAAAGTTATATATGTATTTGAGTAATATATTAATAGTCAAACTTCCTTATTCCCCCACCTTATATATCAGGTTTTCACTACACTCCGATTATTTATTCGTATTCAACCTATAGCTGAGGAATTATTTTCAATTAGTTTTATTGAGAAGTATAAAAATTAATCGCTAATGTATTTGATTAGCATTAAAATATATAATATGAAAACTCTTCTTCTTCCAAACAGGTCGTCGTTTCTGTAGATTATTGACAAATATGCGTCACCCATATTATAGATGAATCCTCCCTTTGATTCAGAAATGCTACTTGTCACAACAATAAATATTATACTCTCAGCCCCAATTTTTGAGAAATAAAACTTATTAGCTTGCTTCTGTTTAGCATGGAGGGAAACAAACCACTAGTCTTTTGTGCGAAAAGCTGGTACTGTATTCGCTCCTTATCATAAAGCATTCCTCTAGTCAATTAAAGAAAATACTACTTAATTATTAGAAAATAGAGAAAAATCCTCTTCCTCCATCAACATCATACAAAAATCTTTATGTGATTGGAAAAAAGTTAAAAATAAAAAGAGAATTTATTACTCATGAAATTTACAGGTTTCTAAAATTTATTTAATTTTCCCTATAGAATTCTTCGCCCTAGACTATTTCATAAATAAAATGTTTGGATATATAATAAAAGGCATATCTTTTTTAAGATAAATTGGAATGATAAATTGTTCAATTAAATCTATTTTATAATCTTACTCCTTTTGTTTTAGAGTGATTCTCTTTGAGAGGCTAGTTAGATTTTTTAATTTAATGGAGAATCATAAAGCAATATTAAGAATTTTTCCTGTATATTGTATAGAGTGAAGGGTTTGTTGAATATACTTGTAATGTGTTTATTCATCAGAGAGCAAGTGATTGATATGGTAAATTCCAAATATTAAAGGCATCATGTGAAATAATGATAAAAAAACATGTTTAAGAAGAGTATTATTCATTAGCTGCAAGATTAAGATTAAATAAAAAGAGAGAAATTAAGTTTTATGTCATAAAGTAAAATTAACCTTTAGTAAAAGTAAATTTCTGTCCTGTAAAAATAAAGAAGCTTATTTTTTGACAATCTCAATTCACAATCATGAAACCAAATCCTTCCTTTAAAAAATTTGGGGGGGGGGGAGAAGTGCACCTCCCCCTTTAATGTAAAAACGCCCAAAAATCGTCCCTATTTGCCAAATCGGCCGAAAATGCCAAAAAATTAAGAGTTTTTGGCCTTAAAAAATTTTCCCTTTAGGGTCAAATTTCATGATTTCGATTTTTTCCAAAAATTATCTATTTTTTGGTTATTAAGTCTTATTTTGATCAATAATTTCTTGTTTTTGGGAAACCATCTCCTTTTAATGAATGAGTAACATTTAAACTCCGAAATATTCTTCTTCTAAATAGTGAGACTAAGAAATGATTATCCAAAATAGGTGTGAGAATTTCTTTCAATTAATTTCCAAGAAGTTTCAACGCTATTGTGAAAATAGTAAATAAAGCATGCTATCTTTAAGAAAACAGTATCAATGAGCTCTTCTCTTGTTAAAGCCAGAGTAAAAGACCAAAAAATGCAATATATGAAAGTATCTTGACTTTGAACTTAGCTTGACGTATTCTTCTTCAGTAAGTAAATATATTCGAGGAAAGATATCTCTTAGATGGAGAGGACGTCTAAAAACTGCAATATTAATAAATACTGAAGGGTAGATTTCACTTATCGCGTAAAGTTCCCCTAAATTTTAAACTGTTATTTTAATGGTAAATTTGACTTGAAACATATTTTGAGTTAATTTTTGGAAAAAATCGAAATCATAAAATTTGACCCTCAAGGAAATTTTTAAGGCCAAAAACTCTTAATTTTATGGCATTTTCGGCCGATTTTGGCTAAAATGGACGATTTTTTGGCGATTTTGACCATAAAAAGGGGGGGAGGTGCACTTCCGTCCTCCCCCCCCAAAATTTTTAATCCCTGTTAAAATAATTAATTTCTTTTTAAATTTATAAAGCAACAAGGCCGATAAGAGTCATTTATTGTTAAAACAAAAAGCTGACAATTTAAAAATAAACCTTTAATTTTAGATATTCATAATAATAAAATAATTTTAAATTGAACCACCATAAAAAGCTTAATTCGATGTAAAAGTTGTTTAATTAAACACTATAGTAATTAAATGTTAATTAGAAATATAAATTTACAAATAATTAAAGAATATATTTAAATTAGTATTAATTTTTTAAAAGTAAATGAATTTATTAAATTCTAATATTTTATAAAGAATATGGAAAGGTTAAAATTCAATTTCATTGAGCTCAAACTTTTATTTTTTTGAAAATATTTTTGAAAATCTCTAGTTCATAATTATGTTTCATAAATTAAATATCAATTAGAATTATCTATTTTTTTAATAAATTTAATTATTATTTAAGTACTGAAATATATACATAATTAATCAAATAAAAGAGTTGTCATAATAATTTATCTTAATACAATAAATTGAAAGCTTTATTCGAATAAAATAAATTATTAATCCTGCCTTATTTTCATAACCTATTCTTTTTATTAAAATTATAACTATTGCAATGGCTAGTTATTTTTAATTAAATTTTTTAAAAAATTTAAAATTTTGAATAAAATTTCTACATAACTCCTCCAAATACAGCAAGATTGTTAGAAAAGAATTTAAATATTAAAGATAAAAAGAATTATAATTTTAAAATCAAATAAGATGTTTAATTAAACTCTCTATTTAATCTCTTTTTAGAAAAAAAAAATCACAAAGGAGGGTTTTAAATTAAAAAAATAAAACAAAATAGAAATTAGAAAAAAGCAATAAAAGAGGTAACATTTTTCATCTTCACTTAAATCCTTTTATCTTTTTTTGATAGCTTTTAAGTGAATGAGACATAAATAAATTCAAAGTTCAAAGTCATTAAGCTAATCATTGATGCCAAATCTTGACTTTATAAAGAGTCTAATTTTTATAATATAAAAAGAATAGTTTTTAATATTAAAAGACTGACTTTTCATCATAGAAATTAGTAACTCTGTGCAAGTGAAAAGAGCTAGAATTAAAACTCATCATTTGATTTTATAATATAGTATTTTTATTATTACAAAATTTAAATTCTTAAATAAATTCAGGAGTTGATAAATGAAAGAAAGTGCATTTAAATTGCAAAATCCTTTAAGAACTTAAGCTCTTTAATTTTGTGAATAATTTAATTTTCAGCCTTTTCGTAAGTAGCTTAATATAAATTGCTTCTATTTGTTTGATTTAACATAAAAATAGCAAAGCAGAGAATTTAAAAATGTGAGACTTGAGATTATTTATTATAATTGTATTATTTACAATATCTACTTTTTTTTAAAAAAAAATGCCCTCTTTTTATATTGAATTATTTTAGTCAATGAAGCTCTAGGTGAGAGGGAATTATTTTAATTTTTCATTCACTAAACTTAAGTAAAAGTAATTCCTTTCAATATGGGACTACAGCTATTATTTCCTTTTTTATACTCTTTGAATTTTTTAACTTATGAAATATATTTTAGCAGAAATCAGATTGTTAGCAAGACTTAGCTGATAGTAGAAATAGTCATTCCTATTATCTGGTCTAAAACAAAATTCAAACTATAATTTAATTTTTTTTTACAGTTTAGCTTATGAAACTTAAACTTGAACTGATCATTTTAATATTATACTAATTATTAATAACTCCTCCTTCATAATATTAAATAGGATAAAATTAGTTGATTGGAGAGATTGTTGTTGTAGGAATATACATTGGTTGCAAATCTAAAGTAAAATGCTGATCCTAAATAAGGTGTCAAAGAGAAATCATAATCATAGATGAGCTATACTGAGTTCTAATAACTGTAAGAATTACGAAATAAGAAATTATATTTTTAATTTTTTGATAATTAAATACATAAATTTAAAATCATTATCAAGCATTTAATCATAAAAATATTTATAAAGCTAAAATTAATTATTTTTTTCATTTTTCTTGATAGTTTTAGACATTTTTAATCACTCAATTTCATTCATCAAATTAATATAAAAGCTTATAATGATATTTACTTTTTCACGATGATGTTTTAAAGAGGATTGTATTGCTTTATATGAATTTTCATATATTAAACTTGCCAAATATGTTTTCATATTAAAGAAAAAGTTAAATATAGACAAACATTATGTTTCAATATTTTAGATTGTTCTTACAGGTAATAAATCATTTTTAAATATTCTTTAGTTTCTGTTAATTAATCCTGTCAATAAAAAACAAGGTTTTATTAATGATTGAATTTCTAAAGGAAAAAATTTTCAAAGAATATAACATCTTTGAGAAGTTTTACCATTATATTTTAATTCAAAATTTGCCCAAAATATTTAATTAAATTAAATTCAACTTTTAAAAACTAATTTAGCTATATTATTGTTATCAAATCAATAAATTCAAATTTAAAATGTTTTTATTTAAATGATCTTAAGTTCATAGAAATTTTTATCTTTAAGAATATAAATTTGATAATGTATTGTTTTCTACTGTATCATTTAATTTCTTGAATTTTCATTTATATATTTTATTAAGTATGAAACTTATATGACAGTAAGCTATTTTTACCAATAAAAGATAATCAAGCTAAGAATATTTAATATCTTTGATATTTTTATTTTTATTAAATGTTATATATTTACTTATTTGGCTGTATTCAACTGATGGATAACCTATAGTCAATGGCCACCTGGTGCCAGTGTAGGTCATTGCAACATTTTTTCGTGATACTTACAGGACTAGAAGCCAAGAAGACGAAGGGAAAGTCTTGAGAGTATCTATAGTTTAACTATAGGAGAGCGAGCTCTCTCAGATCTATCTGCTTCACATTAAGACAATTAAGACAAGGTAACTGATGCTCCTAAGTGACTGACAGATCATGCCCTCAGTCAGGGAGGGTTTTAAAGGCAGAGATTCTTATGTGCTGAAAATAAATAATCATATTCTTGATTAAGAATTTCTCATTTGGTTCCAATTTTAAACGCATGAGACTTAAAACAATGATAGTTGAACTCTTTCTTCCTCTAAAAATTACTTTATTTAAAACATACTTGCACCTTAGAACGTCACATTCTGATTTATTTCCATTTATTGACAAACTCGAATCACATTAATCCTCTTCAGTAGTTAGGGGAAGAAAAATATTCATTTAAGCTTCCTGATCAAACTTGGATATCCACGATGTTAAATTTCACCTTTATAAAATTATATCGAACATTTTCGTAGGTCTTTCTTTAACTAGATTTTATGCCTAAGCGTAAAACTACTCAATAGTATAGCATCTGACTTAATCACCATAAAATATTTTGATATTAAAATTACTCATTTTAGAAATTTAAAACAAAGAGAGAAGCTTTAGGTACTGCGGCGATATATAGCCTCTATCCTAATATACTATTCTCACTAAAATACACACAGACTTTACAATATTATTTACTAAAACTTATAGTTGGATTATATAACTAGGTTTTTGTCTAGAGAGTGTAAATCTCAAGAAGCAAATTATTGGGTAATGGCTGGCTTATATCTTTTCCCATAGCCAATCCGATTTAAGTTTCGCTTCAGGGGTGAGTTATTTTAAGTTTCTAATTTAATAATTTGATTGGACTTATTAATTAATTTTGGAAAGATAATTTAAAAGTGTTATTTTTGAGCAATATATAGACGATTTTATAATTTTTAAACAAAACTTATTTTAATGGATGATATTCTATGATATATAAAGTTTTAGATATATTTAGAAATTTATAGTATGGAAAAATTATGTAAAAAGAACACTAAAATAATTTACTTTAGCCAGTAATGTCGTTTAAAGGATTCCCCATCAATATTTTAATTTAAAAGGAATTAAATTTTAAATATTCTCAATAGGTATTAACTGTCATACCCTCTTGCATTCACATTTATTAAATTTAGATAATTTTAGATCGTGACATTTTTGGATTAATTTGCATAAGCCAGGCAGCCATCCCCTTTGCTAATAACACTTCTTGCACTTATATTCAAAATCTAAATAATTTATATTCTCTATAAATTTGGATTAATTAATCGTAATATTAAATATAATATTATCTTCATTTATTCAACTGAATTTAATCAAAAGAGAGATAGATATAATTAGATATTTTGAGTATTTTAAATGTATTATTTCATAATATTTTACAACTAATTTCACTCTATCTTAATTAGAATGGGTTTGAAACGTCATTTTTTGTCTGTGTAAAAAATATTTGAAATTCTTCTACCTTTATTTTTAATGCATTATCGAGATTTTCTGAATAGGAAAGTTTTATTGAATTTACTTTTATAGGAAATCAAAAATTACCAATCAAAATCAAGTATATTATGCCAATAATACCTTTTTTTATTAGTATGGGTGTGTACGGCAAAGCCTTTTAAAAAAAAAACAAAGAAAACAATAATGATATTATTTTTAATTAGGATTTTAATTCTTAAATTAAAGATTATTTTTCCATAAGTAGACATCTTAAAATTTGTATATGAAGTGAATTTAAATTAAAATATAAATTAATTATATATCAGAATTTAAGGGAAATAGAATAAGTAAGTAATTCACGGATTTAGATGAAGCAGATGAAATGTCTCAAATTTAAATATTATTCTAAGATTCATTTGAAGATTTAATTTAAAAGATTTCTCCAAGTTGGTGTAGAACCTTCTATTAAAATGTCATTATCGATAAAAAATTTAATATAAGTAAATTTGAAGTCGATGAATTCCCGCTGGAGTTTATTGGAGAGATGATAAAGCAAGAAATTAAATATAATAATTATGAGGGCATTGAAAAAAGAGTAGATCGAGGTGTATGAGTTACGTATCGATTCATAGCATATACCGAACAACTTCGAAATCGCCCGAGTTTATTAAAACAGATGTCAAAAAGTATCAAAACCATTCTAAATATTTTAACATCCATTTTACTGTAATTCTCTTAGATAATTAGCTTTTTATATTTTAAATAAATGGGGATATATTCTGTATAAGCAGGTCTTATTATAAAAATAATTTTGTAATTGACTCAGATACTAAATGAGAGCAGAGCTGTAGTTTGACTGGATGTTTATTGCGTTGACTGTGCCTTAGAAGTATAACTAACTCCAATACCTGTCCACATAAGCTAGGCAGCCTGACCCAAACATGTGGGACAAATTTATTGTTCCTTAAAAGTATATTTAATGCCCATAGTCTTTCGTATTGTAATAATCCTAAAGAAGAAATATACTAAATTCAAATTGCCAATAAATTAAAAATATAATTAAAAAAGTCAGAGAATGAAGTTATATAAAATTATATAAATTAAAATTTTAAGAATTTATTCATTACAATTTTAAATAGCGGATTAAAGATTGGACAAATTTTTTCCTCTCTCAATAATTAATGTGCAGAGTATATCTTAGGTTTTAAGAAAAATTTCCTAATAAATTAAAAATTTTATTTAAATTAAAATTTATTTTTTTATTGGAAGATTAGCGTATAGAGTAATTTATTACTAAATAAATCAAATTTGAGTAAAACATTAACTCAAATAACATTTAAAGCACTACGATGTTGGCCATATATTTTGTATCTATCAATCAAAACAAGATTAATTTTTAAAAAAAATTTGAAGTTTAAAACTATACAATATTTGTCATTTATTAAAATATAATCTATAAAAAGCAGAAACTAAACCACCGTATTAGAATAGTTCTACATAACTTATATTCAATCAATTAAATCGTTTTATATTTCTAAATTTATAATAAAATCGGATAACTATTTAATTATTATTTATATTTGACAATTCTCTTTATGTAATTTTCATTTTTTCTGCTTGATAAAATAATTAATTAAATTATAAGAAATTAGACTTCATTTTTATAAAGTATATGATGAGAGTATTAAATATAGTAAGTCTATCAACTGATAAATATTTCATTATTGTTTCCTGAAATGAATTGAATTTATTCTTCTTAGAGCATTTTATAAATTTATAATGCAGAAACTCTTACAAGTTAGTTAATTATATTTACTTTTAAGTTTTGATATCAGTTATAGACGAAAGGGATATCCCTTCTCGAATAAAAGATATTTTTTTGTAATTAATAAACTGCTAGCCAATTTTTTTGATATAGGATATATTTTTCTTTTATGGTTAATTGAAAAATATTGGCGTTTGAAAGTATTAAGACACTCGGGTAATAGTGATCCAAAAATGTATAAATGCCTTGATAAAGACTCACTGTTGAATTCACATACAGGTCGTAAATATACCAAGTACACCCATAGGAGGTAAATAGCCCATTCACAGATGTCATGTTTTCATAGCGAGACGAATCTATCCCCTATTAAAAAATTTATTTAAAATAAAATAATATTTCTACAGACAAAGATCTAAAATTACTATGGTCACACCACATATGATGTACTCCATTTAAGACTAGGAAATTTTGAAATAGTTAGAAGTAACTTAAATTTTATAAAGAGAAAAAGTATTTTCAGACTCTGGAAAATTAAATTTATTATTTGCTAATCTATTTTATATTTTTATGTGTCTATGATATTTAATTATGGCGAAAATTGAAATTTTTATAATTAATTTTTCAATAATATAGCAAACTTTCTAATTTAAATATCCAAAAATGATCTTAAAATTTAAAAAGAGAATATTATATAAGCAAAGAAGTCAAACACAAAGGATTAAATACTATTTTAAAATGATGCATGAAGAAAAACAAATATGATACTTCATTTTATATATTTTTTATTTTTCAATGTCTGAAAATTACATAATATTATAGAATAACATTAAAAAATATAAATGAATAACTTAATTTAAAAAAAGAACATTTTGTAAATTCTGAATAATTTCTCTTGAAAAATAATGTGTACGTGAGGGATTTAGAATGATCTGTGATAATAAAAAATTAATATTATATTGTATGTTTAAGTGATATAAATATTTGCGGCTGAAAAGATAGCTTGATTTGTGATATTATAGCAGTTAGAGTGAGAATTGTTTTTTGAATTAACATCCATTGTTGCATAAAGTACCTAATTTAATTATATTTGTTTTAATTTTTAGAATACCATAAGAACTGGTCTTGAGCAACTTGAGCATTGTGTTTCATTAAATATAATTTTAATATAAATTATTTGTATCTTTTAATTATGGACTATAGCTAAGTTGTTTTCATTAATAAGGATTTTTACGTTTTAAGTAAATAGCTAGTTAAATATCGCATTGTATAGAACGATTGATAAAGAGAGAAAAAACTCTCCTCTTATTATGTGTTATTTGCATGAGTAAAATATCATAATTCTATTATTATAAAAATTAATTCTACTAAAAACAAGTAGAAAATAATATATTTTAATGAAATTTAAAGATTATGATCATTTTTTAATCTTATGTAAGGAGTTCTCTTTTTCAATCAACAACTTTTTAAATTAAAAGAAATATATCATGAATTATTTTTTGCATTCATTGAGAATCTTTCTTTACTAGTAGAGATGTAAGGAAGTAGGATCTGGCTGGCATTTGAACACATTATTTTCAAGATCAATTTACACATTGTTCCCGTATAATTCAATCAACCCCTTTTTATTTAATTTCAAATTAAATATAATAGTTTTAGTTTTGATATATTTTTAAAGCTTTCTATGAAGATCAGTTATTTTGAAACATAAACCATCTAAAATTTATTAATATTTGTTATAAGGAATTATCCAATATTTAAGTCAACGCAACAAAAAATTTCAGGTTAATGTAATGAACTCATTAAATTTAATTCTTTTTTAAAATCTTAAAAATAAAACGACTAATTTCTATTCTGGTTAATAGAGCCCAATTAAAAAAAGTAAGAAATTTGATTAGAATAAAATTTTATGGATTAAATCAATGATGCCCATTAACTATTAGAATATATTCCTATAAATTAACTGCCAGTAATAAAATAATGGAAAGGTGATTTGTGTAGGAGGTATCCCAAGTGTAGTAGTCTATTAGAATAAGTTTGCTATAAAGATCATAGAATTTTGAGTTTTCTATATCAATATACCTCAATTTTAATTTAAAAATGCTCTTATAAGTTATGTATGATGGTCTCAACAATTCTTAGTTTACCAAAGCAGCATAAATATATTCTTGTAACCATACGTTTACCCAATTAATTATGTTTTTAATAATCATTAAGATATGGGATAAAAATTTTAATTATTAACAAAATTTAAAAAGGGGAAACTAGTATAACAAAGGGACTCTCAATAAAAAAATTTTTCACAATTTTATTTAAAAAATATATAAAAGATTTACAAAATGACAATCAAAATTCAAATTTCGTGACAAAATGGAGTCATTAACTTTTTTGCGAGAAATTATAATGCAGTAAAATGCAAACACACAAAAAATAATAGAGTATTTATGTCCATGATATAATCTATTTCATTTTATTCGATTAACAATTAAATTATCAGTGTGCTACAAATTAGAATAGAAATTTGTATATTTCTAACTGTATTATTGGTTTATTTGAAACCGTACTGAATTTGATTACCAATTTAATTATATTAAAAAGGGGCTCCTCTTTCGTAAATTTAAACATCTAACCCGAGTTTGCCGTAATATTCTTAAAAGTTACATTCTAAAAGTAAAAGTTTGTAAATGTCGTGTTGACGGGAATTGTAATTACATCTTTTAAATTTTAGAAATGAGTTTAAGAATATATAGTGTTTTAGTTAAAAAAAAATTTATAAATGAACAACGATGATGAAATAATAAAAATGAATCCTTAATTTCCGTAATCTTTGTTTTAATTTATTTTAATGTAATAAGCGAAGCTCCCAAACATTTTAGATTATTTATGAATTTATTTTAGATAAGTATTTTAGGCTAAATTTAAAAAAGATTATTTATTTTAGAATTTCACAACATCAAGTGTCCTTTATATAATTCATTATATCTATACAATGAACTGCACTACAAAGTGATTAGAGAATAAAATAAAACTTAATGAGTTAAAATATTTTGAAGTCATGATGATCACATAAAGATAATAAAGATAAATAAATTCAACTTCTAAATTGAATTTATTTCTTCCATATATAATAATCATCTTACACATATAAAAATGAACTAACTTAGATAATATTTTTGCATTATCTAAATTGGTTTAATCTATAATGTCTTTAAAATTAGAATTTGTTATTGTTAATTTATTGAGTTGTTGAATGTCGAGGCAACTTCGATTAAGCTCAAAGTATTTTAGAGAGAGGAGTTATCTATTGAGGATGAATCACAATTACATTAAATATAAATTTAATTAGTAATGGAAGAAAAAGTCACATTGTCGATCGTGATGTTTAGATCTATACTATCATTTATTTTTTAAAATATTATTTTAAATCTTCTTTAAAATTCCCTCTTTAAATTAGCTTTATTTTTAGTTTAGAATTTATATTTTATTTATATATTTTTTATTTTATTAGTTTAAACCTTTTCCCCTGAAAATGGTGATTGTATTTGATTGTAGATAGAATTTAAAGTATTTATATATATTTTTTTTCCTTCAAGATATTGTAAAATGATCTTGCTGAGGATCTTAAATTGCTATGACGGTGCCATTTTTAGCAAAATGAATATCAGAAAAAACTAGATTTTAGAATAGAAGCTAGGTCTGCTGCTATCTACTAAATTAAAAGATGTTTTACTTAAATCTCAAGAAGTTATTTCAGCAATGACGGTGTACTTTCGCGGTGACGTGGCACAACTGATCAAGGGGTTACGCCTGTGAATTACTTTAAATCGACTAAGTATTATATGCCCGTTAGGGGTGCTTAATTACTAATAATTATTATTTTAGCAATACAATATTCCAATTTTTATATGGGATGTTTTCTAATTACCCAAAATATATATTATACAATAGTATCCTATTTCTTTAAATATTGTTTTCCTCATGAAGCTAGTGATACTCTGGGTTTTCGATAGATTTTAATTAAATAGATTATCATAAAAATAATAACTGCTAATTATCCAATTTAAAATTTTAAGTTCAAATAATCGAATTTAGGAAATAATAACCGTTTTAACGCTTTAGTTTTAAAGTTCAAGAACTTAAGACTGTTTCAACCTATTTCTTTTATAAAATTGTTTAATTCTCAATTTTTGTATTATGGAATTAATGTTTTTATTTCTTCATCATTATAATTTATATTTTTAGATTGTAAAATTTAGGCGTATGTTTAGTTGAATTGATGCTCAATTTAAAAAAGAGGAATAGTTTTGAAGTAAATAGAAAAATAAGTTTTTTTGCTTTAATTTATTAAAAAAATGATTTTTAAATTTCTTAGTAAGTAGGCCTAACTGGTGGTTCTCTCGACTCATGACCTTCATTGTGACTGTTTTCATAATCAGTGAACTTTTACGTCTCAATTCCTTGAGTTAGCAAATTAGCCTTTCTCTAGTTTAGGAATTTCAGATCTTTCTTGAAAAGTTTGTTACAGTAAAATAAAATGACCAAAATACATTTGTTAAAAAACTTATTAAATGTATAATAAAGTAAAACGAGGCAGTATAATAAAAATATTAAATTAAGAGCAGGGCCCTCTTAACAATCCAAGGATCAAGTTTGCTAAAGGAATTCTGAAATATTTTGCGTAAAATCACCATTCTATTTGTTAATTAAAATGTTAACACAATTAATTAAGTATAAAGCTTTGCTTTTTTATTATGTATTATTAACTATATAATTATTATGAAAAATATAATACACATAAAAATACTTAAGATGGCGTCTGTATCGATTTAAATCAAACAATATTACTAATTAAAATATATTGTAATTTAAGTTAAAATAGATTTAATTAACATTTTGAGAATTTTAATTTTTGAAAATTGTGAAATTTGAATAATTAATTTGTTACTTTGTATTAAGGCAAAAATAAATTCTAAGATTTGATGCAAGATTAGATGATAGCTGACCTATATAAAACTTTTATTTTCGATTATTATTGCTTACGTTATCCTTGAGAATATAAAATTAAAATTCTATAATAAGAATTGACTAAGCTTGAAAGTGTGTACAATACAAATATGAACAACATCTTTTTTATAAATAATCTAGGACAGATAATATAGATGATTATATAATTAAAATGGAATTATACATACGTATTGGTCTAAGAATTTCAATCAAAAAATTAAAGTAGATATCTTAGTAAGAACATTATAGCTGAAAATTTAATAGAAAATCAAATAAATTATATTTAAAATTAAAATGTAATTAAGATTGATATTTTAAATGTGCTAAACTTGAATAAAAATTTTACCATTTGATTAAGCATAAAGTTCTAAGAACTTTATATCCTTGCGAAATTCGATGGGAGCGCTCAGTACAGAGTTATAAAGTAAAGTAAAATGAAGTAAAAGTAAAATTTAGGGAATAAATATAATAATCAATTTTAAAACTCAGCACTTATTACAGTACTAGTTCTAAGATCTAGTTATTATCCTATTTAAGAGTACAGAGTTATAAAATTCAAAAGTATTTTAGAAACTGATATCTTAAATTAAAGTTCATGTGTTAATTATATCTTTCTGGTGAGAGGTGCTGTGGGGATGATTAGAAAAGAAATCTATATTTTTTTAACCCAAGAAAAAGCGCTATTAGGGGATTTTTTTAGCAATTTTAGCTGCCAGGTATTCTTTCATTTTTATTATTTTCCCAATATAATTTATTTTTAAATTTTCTAATATATTATTGATTTAAAGCCCTTTAAAATTTTGAAATTTCATGAAGACTCCATAAAATCTTATTAAAGTGAAATCTTTGAAATACAGAAGAATGTAATGATTAATTAACTTTGACATCTTAAAATGATGATTGAATTATATTAAATTGTCTATTGATTAATTAGGAAAAATATATTTTAATGTATTAATTTAGAAATGGATATTTTGAGTTCCATTATAGGTCTTTTACTCTTTTTAGTCTATCAATTGTTTAACTTAATATAACAAAGGTGAAATTAGAGTAATTTATAGTATAAGAACTAGAATTATTGACATTAATAAACATATACGCTCACTATACGCTCATATATGCTCAGTATACGCTCTTTATACGCTCATTATACGCTATAATAAAATAAGCTTATATCTATAATAATTATTAATAGATTAATTATATTACTTCATAAAGATGGAGTATGCTTATTTAATACTTATTATTTTAGGGATAGTATATTAATTATTACCAAGAAATTTAATTCTAAAGAGAAAACTATTAGGCTGGTAGTAATTTAATTAAGATAATAATTTAAAGTGATTTAATTTAAGATGCCATCTTTATCAAGAAGAGTTATGAAATTTTAAATTTTATAAATTATCGTTATTAATTAAGTAATAAGTAATTCTTATAAAGTCACTCAAAAAACTCTCTGAGATCGATTATATCTTGTCTTAAATCAACTTCAGTTATAGGATTCTGAACTATAATTGATTTTAAATTTTGATTAAGGGATTTTATAGTTTATGGAGCCAGGAATGCATGCGGAATGTTACAGAGCAATCTGAATTATTTGAGATGTGATTTTTATGAATCCAAAAACTGTCAGATGCTTGTCTTAATTCATGCCTTTGGGTCTTAATTATTTTTAAAAATATTGAATTACAATGAGTCAATAGATTTATCCTTTATTTTACTTCAATTCAAATGATTTTACCTTACAAAGAAAGTGTTTGGAAGAAAATCGCTTGGATTTACTCCTGAATGAAAGTCGCACAAAAATGTTCTTATTAAAATTTTTTTGATAACAAGAAATCAGTTAGCATTTTCAATAATAGGATTTCTTAAAATTTTTCTTTTTAAATTTGAAAAAGGAAATTATTAATAAAAACATAAATAAGGTAGCCCTTTTAATTTAAAAAAATAAATAAAATTTAAAAGGAATTTTTTTCAAATTTTTTTTCCTAAAATTTAATTTTTTGAGAAAAATTAAATAAATTTTTAATTTATTTCCCGAAGACGCACTTTAGTTATATTTATTTTTACTCGTAAAATTCAGTTATCGTGCTTCTTTTACCAACTCTTTTTCATGAAGGTGTTGTGTGTGAACACAGCTTCGTCAGCACATACAAACTTCACGCTATCCCTCTCACACCTGAGCAGCTATCGTAATATATTTAGATTATTATAATAAAATGGCTTAGTGAAGTCTATAACGCGCTTCACTCGATTCACAGTTTTGTACGTTATGCCATTTCAACGATAGATGTTTGCTACAGTCTACGGAGAGATCTTGAGATAAGGAAACTATCTATGGAAGATCTTCGCGCGCTACTCCAAACTGAAGTGCGCTTAGTGGCGAAGAGTTTGAGGATCAATCAAATAATTGATGTGCACATCTTGAAACTTAGAAGTGCGATGAGGAACAGCTGCAACTCCTAACTTTCTCATCTGCAAAGCAACTTTCAAATGCGAGAGTATAGTGCGCGCTGGCACTCTCAACATTTTTGCGATGGAGTTGATGTTGAGAACTGGCTATTACTACTGATAAGGGTGACTACATCCATACCTTAGAGTCAAAATGAAACTGAGATAGGATGGATCATGTAATTATTTTTGAGTAATTTCGCGTTTGACTCGCATGATTATAAGTATTAATAAAGAAATTAATTATACACAACTTATTTTCACTTTCTTATCATTTTATGGGGTTTTATTTCCAACCTGTATTATCTTAAAATCTTAAAATTTTAAATGAGATACATTTTATTTATATATATTTTTTATGTTTTAATATGTAAAGAAAATACACACAACTGAAAAGTAGGCTAGAAAAAAAACAAATTTTATTTTGATTCAGTAAAAATAGGTTTGAACTAAATGGAGAATGACAATATTTTAATTTAATTTAAATATTTATTTTTAAAAAGATAATCATAGTATATTTAAATGTTATCTTTGAATATTACATCATTTCAATAAAATAACCTTTGAATTTTAAGAAAAATTATAAATAACATAACTTGATTAAAGCATAAAAGATTGATTTTTATACTTGATTCTCTAAAAATTTAAGTTAAAAATCTTAAATCAATTTTCAGCCTTCTTTTTGTTTTGATCTATAATAGTTCTAAGTTTTTTTTGCTTTTTTGCGCTTTTTCTTTCCTTCTTAAAAGTTATCTTTTACTCTTATTTTAAATCACCTGGTTTTTCTTCATAAGGATTTTCTTGCTAAGAAAAATTTTGATCTTCTTCTCTTGATTTACTATTCTACACATTTTATTTGTCTGATTTTAAAGTATTTTCTTTAAAAGTTATCTAAAGAGTTAGCTTAATAAAAATAATATTTTATTTTAATCATTACAAAATTTCAAACTCTAAAACAATAAATAATATTTTAACAGCTTATGATGATATATAATTTATAGGTTGAAAAATATTTTGTTATTTTGAAATTTGAATTCATATTTGCACAAATATAATTCATAATTATTTCTACTCTTAATTAAATTGGCGCATTATAATTGGTCCTTAGTGTTTCTATTTCTTTTTTGTCTACTTCTGATCAATTTGGCTGCTCCATCTCGCCACTCAATTACTTTTTTTTCATTTTTTAAATTTGGTTTGTAACGTTATAAGTTATTTAATCACGATAGAAATTTTTAATATAAGCTAACCTCATGAGTAATTATAATTATTGTCAATATAATAAAGGTTTACTAGCTTTGTTACCAGCACATCAATAGAATCTTCAGTGAAGCTTATTTCTCAAGTTTACTTTATTTACTTTCTTTTTCATTATTACTTATTCTATAAATTAATACCTAATAAATCTATTAACAGCTGTGAATCAATTTTGAAATTAAAAGTATATTATAATATGTGACTCACTGATCCAGTAATCATGTTTAATCTATAATATAAATCAGCTAATAATTTTGTTATTAAAAAAAAACAAAACAGATTAAATTTTAATTTATTAGAGCTCTGCTCTAGTTATTTGAGTTCAGAGGAATGATGAGGTAGTTATCATCTGCAATTAAATATAAATTTAATAATTCGAGAGAACTTTTCATTTTCTCTTTACCCACTTTGTTGCTAGATCCTCATCAGAGACTTTTCTTTAAATGAGGATTATAATTAAATTTAAGTTTTTTTGATAGAATATTATAAGCTGGACTCTTTTGTTTTCTATTTACTAGTTAATTTGCTAATGGTTCCATTATCTGCAACGGAATACTCTTTTGTAAAGATAAATAAGTATATATTTCAGATCGATTTTTCATGTAAGAAGTTGTTTTGGTTGGCGGAAACTTGCCCCTGCATATTTTTAAATTGAAAATTAGTTTAATCAAAATTTGTAAAAGTCAAATATAGATTTCAAAAGTTTAACAACAATTAATTTAAATAGAGAATTGAAAATAAATAATTTTTTTTCTTCTCCTTCTTCAATACCAGTTTTCATTTTTATTTAAGTATCCTTATAAAATATATTTTTCATTGACTAGAGTAGTTAGTTTTATAATTAAAATTACTAAAAAAATTAAATTTCATTAAATAAGTTAAATAAAAGGAGATTAATCAAAAAGAATTCTGAATAACTCAATGTCTAAAATAAAATAATTTTAAATAAAGAGTAGCATTCCCTATGCAGATGTGAATGAGCCTGATAAACTATTTTGTCTTTGAATTTTTAAGTTAGTCTTCTTCTTCTTTTCTTTTTTCTTTCTTTTTTAGTATTCTTATCTACTTGCAATTAAATCCTCTATGACTAACTCAATTAATCGTTCTATTCCTACTCTTAGAGTGCTAACAATATACAGCTAAATAATTTTATCAAACATTGCGAATTTGAAAATATTTTACTCTATCTTTGTCTAAATATTATTTCAATTTCTGAATTGCAGTACTATTGAGGAGTAGCTCTCCCTTTTATTCCATTCTCTCCAGGGATTATAAAACTTATTAAATTCCAAAAGCTGATGGAAACTACTCTTTGTTATCTAAATTTTGAAGGAACCTGGAGTGCTAATTCACCTCTGACTGGTACTTAACTCTGTTCTTCTTAAGGCAAATATAGATGTAAAACTTAGGAAACTTTTCTTTAAATTTAAAATAAATATTTAAAGAAACTTTTCTCTCAGCTTCACTTTCAGTTCCCCATACATACACTTCGACCAAAAACCAAAGATAATTTAACAAGGAATAATTTATTTAAAAAAAACACTCTATTAATTTAAATGAGTTAATTTTTATAGCAGTTTAAATTCTAAGATAAAATAATTTATGAAAGAGTAAAAAAAATTATTTTAATCGTCGAAAGTGCATGCATTATTTTAAAATGCTGATAAAAAGAGAAGTTGAAGAAATCTAAAATAATTATTAGCTCTCAGACAAGCACTTGAATTGCGCAATCCGAATATTAATTTATTTATGTTTAACCCAAGAGAAATCTAAAGTGTGAAGAGACGGGAGCAAGGATTTTAATACATTCTTGCTTGTAGTAATTTGCAAATAATATTATTTGATTTTGATATAATAATGGGCTATAATTATTATATTTCTTAATTAAAGAAGATGAGGTTCACGCATATGATAATAATTTAAACCAAAATAAAAATAAAATTATATTTAAAAATTTAATGGATTTTTGCCATTATTTTATAAAAT
>JAJKFJ010021423.1:0-14650 GCA_027382625.1 Tetmemena sp. SeJ-2015
AGGTCGAATGCAAAGCGGCGAGGCTCGTAGCCTCTTGCGTGATGGATCAGCATGGAGAGACAGAACTGCCTCCTGCGAAGCCTGATGAGGTCGTTTACCTTTGAGGTGATGGACTTCAGGAGAAGTAGGATTCGCCCTCCTTCATCTTTGAGTGCTTCTTAGAGTCCAGTCTTACTCCTCTTGATCACCTCCTTTAGTCTTGTGAAGCTCTCGTGTGCGTCCATCAGTGCATAGGCGAGGATCTTGGCGTTTCGACCATCCAAGCGAGGCGAGACGGTTTGATTCTCCACGATAGAGTATGCGAACTCTTGGTATCCTTCACTCCATCGATGACCTGGAGGTAGACCTTCTGGATACTTCGGCCAAGCGTGCTCGCCTCTTGAGCTCTGCCTCGCTAAGATAGAGTTGGCCATGAAGGCGCGACTTCAATGCGTTCTCGACCATATCGAGAGCTCTCTACGAGTAGAAGTAGGGCTTGGTCTTGCTCTGCTCCACTCTCGCTCTGCCTCTGAGTCTCTCGTTCAAGCTACTGTGGCTGGTCTTGATAAACATCAGGCTCCTCCTCAGTTCATTAAGCTCAGCCATGCGCGCGTGGACGGTCTGGTTGACGTGGCAGAGAGCTCCGCATCGGCGCTGAAGGACTTGATTGAGCTGTGGGCGCCTTACTGAGTGTTCTACTTCTCCATAGCAGAGGTGGGGAAGCAGCAGGTTACGTGGCTAGAGACGTGACTGTGACAGAATAGCCGAGGCGATGAGCGACTCGACCATCTCCACCTACTGACCCAGTAGTTCGTCGAGCTAGCTGGATACACTCACGAGGCTCCGTTCAACATCGCGAGGGCTGAGCTCGCTGCCTTCATGCTTTTTCAAAATGTCCAAGAGGTCAGGCACCTTGCCGAGCTTGGAGATGAATGCGTAGGAGGGGCCAGGGAACTGAAGGTAGCGCTGGTAGTGCAAGTCGCCGTCGAGGAGGAGCCTGGAGGTGAAGGGCTGGAGGGTGTGCTACACAATGGAGAACCTTGGGCACGCATCGACCGAGCGAGCTGTTAGTGGAGTCGCCTCACTCTGGCTGCATGTGTAAGAGCATGAGGGCTCGGAACCCTCGCGCGTTGGCAGATCGGCGAAGCGTCTATAACCAGGAGGCTTGGCTGTGGGAGGCTTGGCGTAAGACATATCCAAGTGCAGCGTGGGCTCGCTGAGGTCTTGCATCCATTCCTAATCATTGCTATAGGCGCAAGGACTGCGGTTGAGTTCCTCTATGGACTCGGGGTTCAGAATGTCAAACAGTGACTGACCTTGAGGAGGCTTTAGCGCGAGCTCGGGGGGTCTCTAGTGTCTGGCGGTCGGGGTGGCCATCGTGGCTGTGATTATGGGTGAAATATGAATACATTATCGTAAGCACAAATACAAATTTATTTTCATTTCAGTCTTTATTAGTATCTGAATGTATTCATCTCGACTTAGACTTAGATTTTCCCATTCTTCATCTTAGGCATTTTACTGTTTTTATCCCTTGAAGAAAGTCTTTATCTCTGCTTTGTTATGTTTATGTGCCCTCATTTTTAATCTAAATTCTGACTAGTCTAAGCAAATAGTTATCTTACTTGAGTTTATGGGTAAGAGCATCTCCTTGTGTCATATTATTAGTGCTTTGCTCATTTGTAATCTCTAAAAGATGAATCTGAGTCATTTCAAAGAGTTCCCATTCGGCCTTTACTATAAATATTAGCTCACTTTAATTCTAAAATGAATCGGTAAAATAAAATTACTTTAAGCTAAACACAAAAATAGTGTCAAAAATAAAGTCATATCCTTCAAGGTTTACTTATCTCTTACTTATTGAGATATTTGCAGTCGATAAGGTTAGTCTCTAAAGAAGGGTTTTAGAATATCTCACTCTGCCATTTTGAATATTTTATTTAATAATGAAATGATTACTATATTCTTCCTCAGGAAACTACAGTTAAGGCTCTAAATTTATTAATGAATACAAACTTAATTATTGTTTTAATCATCTAATCGTGACTAATCTATAATATATTAAATATTATAAACCAACCAGCCAATCAAATCTCTCTATATATAGACCCTGAAAAGCTAAGTGTGGTTAATCGTTACTACTACTACTACTACTACTACTACTACTACTACTACTACTACTACTACTACTACTACTACTACTACTACTACTACTACTACTAGACCTAATACCACACTCAGCTTTTTCACGATCAGAACAGATCAGAATGACTTAAAGGTAAGTCTCCACCATCTTGGATTTAATTATTCAATCTCCCTCAATGTTTCTATATATAAGCTATAAGTCAATAAAAGTGCTATAATAGTTTTGAGAGATTTATTTAAAGATCAGACGATGGGCTTTCGCGGTGACGTGGCACAACTGATCAAGGAGTTACGCCTGTGAATTACTTTAAATCGATTAACTATTATATGCCCGTTAGGGATGCTTAATTCCTAACTATTAATATTAATATTTAAAGATCATAAATTGTCTTTGATTTATTTTTCTATTAATTCTGAGCTATAATATTGTTGAAACAATTCTTGTTAGTGTTCCTCAATAATTTAAATTTATTTTATGTTTTGAATTTAAAATTCAAAATGTCACAATTTCTTACTTCACTAATTGCTCTGATACAGGCATTTATTCTTCATTATAATTTTAAATTTAATTTATAAGGATGCATATTTGAGACTAAACTTGTGCAGACCTTAATTGACTACAAATGGGAAAGTTACACCAAGGACTTCTTTGTTAGACAGTTCAGGGAGTTTTTGGTGTTCTTGATGGCTCTCTTGCTCGATATTTTCTACTTCGTCATCTTTAGGAACGCTGAGCCTGAGCCCCAGGCTGTCATTATCGATCCAACGACGGGGATTGAAACAACTGCTGAGGAAACTTCTTACTATTTAAGCAGTAGCTTCTTTATCAGCCTCGGCCTCAAGTTAATTTGCAAGTTAAATAAGAAAACTCGAGCTTAATTTTTGCATGATTTACATCTAAAGAGTCCTTGTGTAATACTAAATTCTTTTATGATAAAAGTACGAGTGGAAGTGTTTAAAGAGGGTTGGATTCTCAGACCACTTCTCTTCGTTCTTCAACTGGGGAGATATCACACTAGTTTTAACTTTTACAGCCACTACTATCCTAGACATCCTAATTATTTATTTTCCTTAATGTGATGCCTTAGAACATATCAGTATTTTACTCTATTGTTTACAAAAATTTACTTAAAATAGTTTATTAATGAAGATTAATTTGATTCTTTTCCAGAGCTTCGTTAAGACAATGAGTTTCTTGAGGCTGTATCCCGGATTCGGTTTCCTGGTGTCCATGATTATTTAATAATGTGACTAAATAATAGATAGAGGGAGTATTTACTGACATCGGTTACTTCATTGCCTTCTACTTGATAGTGGTGTTATGTACGGTTGCATCTTCACTCTAATGCTCACCTCAATTACTGGTGGCAAGATGGATATTGAAGAGTACTCTGGAATTGGTTTAATGGGATATTTCATCATGTCCTTCAGAACTTCAATGGGGGATTTCCAACTGGACAGCTACTCTCAGCTTTCCCAAGCTAGCATAATATTCGTTTGGATTGTGTGGATCATTGGAGTGTTCTTCCTCAACATCATTCTGCTTAACTTCATCATTGCAGTTATTTCAGAGTCCTATGAGAAAGTAATGTAGAAGATGGTTGCAGAATCATACAAGCAACAAGCTATGCTCATCCAAGAGAGAGAATTACACTTAAGTTCTTCAGATAATTGGAACTATCAGATCGATCCAATATCTCTCCTACTTAGAAGGCCATTTTTGTAATAATTATTAAAAGAGAGAAAATATATCATGAAAAATTAAAATTAAATGACTCTTCTGAGTGCCTGTTTTGACATTTCTATTCTCAAAAAATCATTTTTTCTTTTAGGCCGACAGTAAATGTGATGCTAGTGGACGAGAAACTTCATTGCTAAAAATTTTTATTCAGAAATAATACTCATTTAAATATGGTTTTAGCAATACTTAGCCCCGATAAAGAGCACTTAGGAACTTTTAGGATAGCAGACACGAATAAAAACCCATATCATTTGATAAGAAAGCGAGAACGAATGTTCACCAATAAATAAAAAAGAAAAAACCAAATTAAAAAGATTGATTTAAATACTTAAAATAAATATAGGATATCGCTTAAAATAAGGAGGGAACTGTAAAAAACCCTGGAATTTGAAAAAACAATTTTTTTTATTCTAAAAAAGGTTAATTTTTTTTTAGAAATTATTAAGCCAGTGTAGCAGGAAGGTGTTGACGAATCGGAGTGGGGTGGCTTCATTAAGGACATTAAGCGTTCCATTTAAAGCAGCCAGATCCAGATTGGTCAAAAGCTCGACTAGCAGTTCAATGGTAATTCCAAATTTATCAAGAGAAATCTAGAGCACTCTAGTTAACAGATAGATGAACTCAAGACAATTTAATATTTTATTTCGCTAAATTTAAGAAGCAGAACTAGGACTTGAAGCTGCAAACTTAAGAGCTCAAGTCTTCTCTCGATGAACTCAAGATATTCATATAGGAGCAGTTCAAATAATTAAACTAGGCTAGAACTCAGGTTTAAGAATGAAGGAACAGCTCATACTTGTAAAAAAGAGAGAATTTACGATTAAAAGACACTCTCCAAGTCATTTAATGATAATTTCTCATTATAATCTAAGAAATACTCTTTTCTTTCAGATTAAAATAAAAATATATTGTGATTATGTTTTAAGTAATATAAAATAAAGTAATAAAATGAGTCATTGTAAAAGGTTGATTTAAATTGACAAATTCTTTGCTTTTTAAATAGAAAATCTGGTTAATTCCTATTAGATTTTAAGCACTTATCTTCCTCTGATTCTATAATTTCATTTTATCTGAAATCTTTAAAATATTTTTTACTTCTTGCATTAAATTTACCTTCTTTCCTTTTGTTATTTAGAATATGTATATTAATTTTAATCTATTGATATCAAGTATTAAATTTGATTGCAATATTAAAATCATCCTTGTGAGTTTACTTGCTCTTTAAATATTAAAACTTAATCTTAAAATGTGATTACGCTCTAAACTAAATCACTCTGTCATATTTATATGATATGATCTTAATAAACTTTGAAAAAGGTAGTCGAAGATAAAGAAGATATTCGAAATTAGGACATAAGAATTTTTAAATGTTTGAACTCTTGCAAATTGTTTAGCATGAAATTATTTTTATTCCTCAGATAGAACTTATTTTCAGCTGCCTTCTTTGAACATTAGATTATTGCAATACATTCCAAAATAATTACATAAAGGTGTCCTCCTTTATTAGAGTAAAAATATCAAAACTAAATTATTAGCAAAGTAAAAGCCACTGCATTTAACTATTCTTTCTTTTATTCGAGGCTGTTATGGAAGTTAAGGCTTTCTTGACTTTTTTAACCCACTTGAAATGTCTAATTAGTTATATAAAATAACTCGCACTATTTACTTGCATGAGAAATTGAAAAGGGGTAAATAAAACCCCATAATATGATAAGAAAGTGAAAATAAGTTGTGTAAAATTTAAATTTTTTTAAATAATTATAATCATGGAGTCAAACGGAAATTACTCAAAAAAAACTACACATCCTATCTCATTTATTTTTTACTCTAAGGATGGATGTATCACCCTTTTTTTCAGTAGTATAGCCAGTTCTCAACTCAATACCCAAAAAAGGGTTTAGAGTGCCCCCACTATACTCTGGGTTTGAAAATTGCTTTGCAGATGAGAAAGTTTTGGAGTTGCAGTGTTCCTCATCGCACTTCTAAGTTTTAAGATGTCAATAAAAATTTTTTGAAATTTATCCTCAAATCTTCGCCCCTAAACGCACTTCAGTTTTGGGGAGCGCGCGAAGATCTTTCCATAGATAGTTTCCCTTTTCTCAAAATCTCTCGAGACTGACAATCATCTATCGTTGAAATGGCAAAAACGTAAAAACTGTGAATTGAGTAAGGCGTTATGCTTCACAAGCATTTTATTATAAAAATTGAAATATTTTACGACTAGTGCTGGGGGTGAGAGGGATACGTGAAGTTGTATGTGCTGACGAAGCTGTGTTCACAAAACAACACCTTTATGAAAAAAGAGTTGGTAAAGAAGCACGATAAATAGAATTTACGAGTAGAAATAAAAAAACTACAAGTGGTTTTCTTGCAGGAAAAGCGAAAAGTCAAGGTCCCCCTTTCCCAGAAACTTTAAAATTGTTTAAGGTTAAAATTTTGCAGATTATAATATTAAAAAAAATTAATTATAAATTATTTTCACTTTTTTTATCAAAAATTAGGGGTTTTGGGTTTTAATGGGGAAAATAAAACTTTAAAAAATTTAAAAAATTAAAAAAAACTTTTTTCTATTTCAGCTTATTTTTATCTCCTATCAAAATGGTATTTTAAAATCTAAAAATTAAGTACGCTATGGAGTATAGTTATGAGTAAAATTATATTCAGTTTAGCTAATCTTTCTGTTGCCTTGTTGACGAATTTTATGAATAAGGAATATTATCTCTAGCTTTCTTTTAACATAGTTATTAACTTTTGTTTGAAAAACCGCACCTTTAATTTTTTGATGAAAAATTAAAAATAATTTATATCTCTTGAATTATAAAATGCCTAGGATATTCATAATTGATATAATTAGATTGGGGTTAGTTGCTTTTGTTCTTTTGAATTGCTTCATTGGATATTTTTTTAAACAAATTTTATATATTTTGTAAATAATTTTGCTTCGTTTTAAACTTAGGGTTAGTAAACAACATAAGTTTAGAGGAAAAATAATTAAATTAAATCAAATAACACGTATAACCAATATTCCATCTTTGCTTTTCTAATTATTTTGTTTCTAATGCGACTTTTTTAATATCAGGAATTATCTAAATAAATCATAGCTTAGAAACCTGAAAAAGTTCGATTATAAAATATCCTAAAAATATTTTAGAATTCTAAATTTTCATTTCCATTGAATTCATATTAATATGCAACCTGAATTAATTATAGTTTAGCTATTAGACTAATTTTCATTTGAACTCTAGACTATATAATTTTGCTTATAACTAAGATATCATCTTAATATAAAGAATTTTAACGACAGATTATTTGAATACACCATTACAAAATCTTCACTTTAAATATCAAAGTTTAATGTTGAAAAAAGATTTATACTCAAAATTTATTCTCTATGCAATTCTTTTGACTTTTAAGATTATTCGTTCAGCTCAGATTTTTGAAAAAACTTTCAGTTTTCTTTTGTAAAGCCTGGACAAACTATGACGAAGCTTAAGTCACCTTTAAATTAAAACTTAGTACTGAAAAGAGCTCCTTGTCAACCGAGTCTTGCTACAAAAATTTTAACAAAAAAGGTAAATTTTCCAGATTTATTAATTCCCACAATTATAGGGAACGAGATTGCAGCATGCTAATTATGGATATTAAGCTACTTCTCTAAAGTTCAGAAAAAATACTAAAAACAGTGGCTACTTACTCAAAAATCTTGGCTAAATTGGTAATATTAGAAATGAGTCATAGATTTGAATGGTTTCCTCATAGCAAAGAAATATAATAAAATTATTTAAGATTATTTATTTTCGCATCTGGGTAGAAGCATAATTTAATTTAATGATAAAATAATCTCATACAAACTATATTGTTATTGAATTTTGTGATTTATCTATGGAAAATTTAGGTTGCTCCATGTTTCAAGCATCTAAAATATTATATTCCTCCTACTGCCCTTAATAATTTACAACTAATCAAATCTGAATGCTTTAGAATATAATAAACTTAAATTATTCTCGAACTCTCCCTTTAAAATAATATTTCTTAATTATTTTATAACTACGTTTAAAATTATACTCATTAGAAATAATAAGTTTGCTTTTATTCTTTGACAATGTGGAAATGAATTTCGAAAAAAGTTAAATTAATATTCTAGAAAGGTCCTTTACCTTCTGATGTCTTAATAGATTGTTTGAATTAATAGATTCAGAATAAGAACCCGAGAATTCGAGTACTATTTATTAGGGGAATAACTTATAAAGTTCATTAAATAAAAGATTCGCCTTTTAGAATATGAGCACAACCAATTTTTACTAAAAGTTTATAATAAAATATTCTTGAAGTTTTTGTTTTTAATTTGATAACAGCTAACGACAACCAAGAGGTATGAATCTTTCATGATCTTAAGCTTAAACTCATTGCTTTCTTTAGTTAAACCAAAGTTAATCGTCTCTTTCGCAACCTGCTCTCGGAGGATATGAGTCGCCAAACTTGTAACTTTAGTAGTGGGAGAATTTTGACTTGAAAACCCACCTCGAGGAGCAATCAAAAAAGAGGGAACTCAATGCGTGTAAATATAATAAAATTTCTATATGCGCTTGAAAAGATATTTACTCAGGAAAATAGGATCAAGCCCTACTCTGATCTTATTTAAAAAGGATAAGTTTACATACCCTTCCATTCCCATTATATCACCCAGACTTACTGCCTATTCAGAAGACTATCTAATCAAAAATTAATATTTATTATCTTATTTTAAAATTATGATCTCTATGTGGTTGAATTCACAGAGAAGGCTTTCAACATGTTACTCATCCCTGAAGATAATTATAAATAATTATAATAACTCTATATTTAAAAAATTTAGTTTAAAGAGAGAGAGATGACCGAATTTAAGCAAGTAAGAGCCATGGAGAATAGGCTTGGGAGGAGAACGATGGGAAACGATTCTGACAAGTTTGGCTACAGAGATGAAATCAATAGCCACCAAAGTGAGTGGAAAACGCTAAAGATCAACTCAACCTACCACTATCTAGATTAGAACTCCTCAATTATTTAAATTCATTAAGAAAATAATTTATCCTTTAAACTTAAGTTTGGCAACAGTCTCTTTAAGTTATTTACAAATATTTTGCTTTTAATTAGTTGGGGAAATACGATTTGCCCTTCTTAAATAAAGTTGCTGAATATGATCTGGGGTTGTCTAAACCAACACTCTACACTTTGGATGCTAAACAAATAATTATGTTAATTATGCCCCTTGGTACCTGCATGTCTAAGAAGATTGTTCAGTCACTTTTTTAAAAAATATATTAAAGAAAAATACTTAAGTCATTATAAATTAATTTGTTTAAAAAGAATGATTGTTTTTTAGTCTTGATAATTTAATTTGTATTGATCTACTTTGCTTTCTAATGATAAGGCCTTATTTTAACAGATTGATGTTTTTATTTAAATTTATAAAGTTTTATTGTATCCTGAGTTACTAAATGGAGAAAGTTAAGATTTAAGTTATTCTTCAAAGATTACAATGACAGAGCAACTTAAAATTTTTATTATAATTTAATATGATTTCAGTAATCTGAAAATAGCCGACGATAAATTAAGGTTTTATAAAATTAAAAAATCATTAAAAATTATGTGAACTATTGAAATCAAATAGGCATATTTCTAGCTTTTCTATTTCTCTCCTAAAATTGACGTAATTATTACAGACACTTATATTTTAATGATTTATAAACATAAAAATGGTAATTTTTATAACTTTATACAACAAAATTATATGGAATATTATTTTAATTTCATGGATAAATAAATTTACTTTTAATTCAAGGGAACTTAATTTTTTGGAAATTTAATTTAACTGATATTTTTTTCTTAGACAACAAAGCCCAAATAACAGTAAAGGGATATAAAGTGATAGATCATATATTGATATCAGCCCAGAATACATGGATGTAAATTAATATTATAGCTACTCAAAACACAAATTTATAATTGTGTTTATATATTTTAAATAAAGGATTTAAAATAAAATAGTTTATTTTTTTATATAACTGATGATAAATATAAATTATTTTGTTTTGACTATCACTATGAGAATGATCATTGTAATTTCTTGCTGATTCCAACAATCAATTCAGCCAGTGCCTTGGATCTCAAATCACTCCAATTCATTCCAGATTTAAAAAAAAACAAAATATTTAAAATATTTATTTTTGTATTTAAAATATGTATATTTTATCCAGATGTCTTGAAAGGAAAGGCTTTTCTGAGTATACCAACTTCAGATTGCGTTCAATTTCCAGGATTATAATACAAATTAATTTTTTTTAAAAAGGAATAATATTTAGGACAGTTAGTATAAAAGGAATATTTTAAAAAGGTTTTTAAAATTCATTTAAAAACCCAAAAAATTCAAAAACTAAAACCAAATTGGGGTTTAAATTTAAATGTAAACTTTAAGCTTATTTTTTTTAAAATTTTTTCTAAATAAGGGAGTTGTTTTTTAAAGAAACCCTTTAAAAGGGTCCCTGGGGCCAGTTTAAAGGGAAAATATTCCCCTTATAGTTAAAAAATTTTTTTAAAAACAAGAGGAATTTTTTGCAAAAATTAAAGAAGAAGTTTGGGAATTAAGAAGAAATTTAAATTTTTAAAAACTTCTTACCCCTTTAATACTTTATTTAAATCGAGGGCTTTCGCAAGTCTCAAAACGAGCAGAAAAATATTTATTCCTTCTTTATCAGAGCTATTTAAAAGTGCTCTCATTAGAGATTGCATGAAGCATTATTTAGCATTCGTTTCAAATAGATTATAAATAACTTTTAAAGAACTATTCCTTATATAAAGTCAGTTAAATTTTAAAAATATTTTTTTAAACTTTTTTTTCAATTTTAAAATTTTTATTTTAAAAAAAAAATTTAAAATTTATAATTTTTGAAAACGGTTTTTAAATATTTATTTTACAAAAATGGTTTTTATTTTTTTTTTAAAGCCCCTTCCTTTTTCTTTGTTAAAATTTTAAAACCCCACAAGTCAGGCTATGTTTACTGGTCCCTCATACTTAAATAGCATAAACATTTTTAAGTATAATTATTATACTCATACAAAGACTATCGTAACTTTATCAATCAAAAAACCAATAATTTAAAGAAATGAATGGTTTTAAAAAAAATAAATCATTTACTAAGAAATTGAAATTATCTGCAAAATAAACCTTCGAGGATTTATATGTTAAGTTTACATTCCCTTCTTTATCGCATAAATGTGTCTTAAGGTTCATAGAATATTTTATCAGAAAAAAATTATTCTATCCAAATTTTCCGAGATAAATCAAAGAATAAAGAGAATTTTTAGAGAAAATTAACAATTTATAATCTAAGAGAAATAAGAAATAAGTTTCAATGTATACTTTGTTTCTCTCCTATATTATAAGTTAAACAACCTTATTCCAAAATTAACAAGATTGAGTTATTTATTTTCTCTCGCTAGGATATAATTTTGGGGTTTTGAATGTCCGAACTCTTTAATTTTTAAAATTACAGTATTTAATTATAACTTTAGTATAATTTAATTCCTATATTAGTGATTTAATTTTTAAACAAAACGCATAAACTTTCTTTTTTTAATAAACTATAGCCGAAAATACCTTTGTTAATTAGTACAGAAGCGAAACAAATATTCCTAATATAGTCAAATCTTAATGTGTGAACAGTAATTACTAAAAAAACTTAATGAATCATGCTAAAGTGTCTATAATTTTTAACATTTTTTTCTTAAATCTTGAATTTAAATGTCCGCAGTTGAAATTTAAGCTCATCTCTAATTTATAGAAAGAGGATCATTGGTAAGTGAGAAATTTCTTCTTATAATTATTTGGACTTAGGCATTTTAAGCAGATGAGGTGGGAGTAATTTGTTAGAATTTCTCTATGTTAATTTTCAAGGCTCCTTTTCATTATTATTCATTTAAGCATATATTTTAATAAATTATAAACTATAAATTGGATCTTTACGTTTTGAATATTGCTGAATATTTCATTTAAAAGAGATAATTAATAATTATTTTGATAAATTTAAAATAATTGAGAGTTATAAGAGAGAGTTTTTTATTTAAACACTCTTTTTCATTTATTATTTTCAATCAATTTTCAACTACAATAATTTATAAACACATTTTAACTCTTAAATAAGCACAACTTCTGCTTGACATTAGATAAAGAAAACTTTCCTTTAATATATAAAAACTTTTTAACTTTGTAGCAACAAACTATTTTCTGGGAAATTTTAGGTCTATATAACTTTATATGAGAATTAATTTATTAATCCTTATTATTATTGAAAAATAATTTCAATTGATTTTAAAGCTCCCCCTAAAAATTTTTTCCCTATAGATTCAATGACTAGCTTTGAGAAAAGAAACTCAAATCAATATTCTCAATTTTAATAAGCTTAAATAAATCCATGAAAGCAACTATTTAAAAATGATTGAGTAATAATATTTTCACTTGGGATAATTTAAATCATTTTCTTAGATTACGGGAAAAGAGTTAAATAAATAAGAAGAAAACGAGTTATGTCTAAGATAGTTCAGATGAAGAAGAGAGTAACTCTCCAAGTGATCAAAGCGACATGGATAATAAATTCGTGATTCAGCTGGCCAGAAATCCTCTGGGACCACTTTAGCATCATGAGTAAAAGGTGAGCAGGATTCACAAGCACGCGCAAACACTGTGGTCTGAGTCTTATAAGAATTCTCCTTAGGCTTATTTCAACTAGCGAGATCTTCTTGTAAATATCTAGCTGAATATATTAAGTGGAATTATATTATGTCAGAATAACAGAAAGGCCATCAGATTCATTGACGAGCAATTCAACGGTTACTTTATTTAGATTTTGGGAGACAACCCCTATAACCCAAAATCCTTCACTGCTCACTTCAGTTTTATTTTAAGTTTCAATGACGAACCTTTGGAGGAATTAGCCATGAAGATTCCAGGAAATGATCTTTTGCTACCTCAAAGAGCGAGCTCATTCGCAATTTGCAGAAATTTAGATTTTTTATTAAATTGTTTTGCAGAGTATAGAAACAGTTAAACTTTAATACCAATTGATATTGAATATTTTTTACTATTCCGCAACAGAGGGAACGCTAATTTCCTTCATTGATCATAGTTTCTAACTCAAACTCGGGACAGTAATATTTTGAAAAATGTATTTTAAATTTTATTATCTGCTTCATAAATAAATTAATTTGTCAGTATTCTATGTGTTGGAGTTCACTGACAAGTAGTTGATATATTTAAGGTTTTTGCCATACAAATATGGTAATAAAAAAACTCCAAATTTTAAACAATAAATAAAAAAATTTTCTGGAATATAATCTTAAAAGGATTTTTAAAAATAATTTCAAAATCAACTTCAATTCAATATATGATTTTTAGAAGAATAATTTAAGAATTATTCTTTCTCCACACGTGAATGAAGCTCTAAATTCTTTAATAATTTGGCAATATATCTTATTTGGGGGGGGGGACGGAAGTGCACCTCCCCCCTCTTAATTGTCAAAATCGCCAAAAAATCAATGTTTTTCCTTCAAAATTTTCCTTGAGGGTCAAATTTCAGTTTTTTAAATTTTTCAAAAATATCTTTTTTTTGTTATTAGTCAAATTTTTGATGAATACTTTTATTTTTTTGGGACTCCATCCCTTTTTTATGACTGAGTCACTTTTTAATTCCTATATTTTTTCTTCAAAATAATAGCCTAAAAAATTATGAAAAAAAAATAGGTAGAAATTCTGAAATTAATTTCCAAAAATTTTAAATCTTTTACAAAATCGAAATAAAGCGCTATCTTTTAAAAATAGAAAGCGAGCCCTTCTTTTTTTTAAAGTCAGATAAAAACCAAATACTGCAAAGAAAAAATTTTTCAGAAAAAAATTAAATTCCAATTCTATTAAGTAAATAATTGGGGAAAGATTTCTCTTTTGAAGGATATAAATAATGAAATTTTTTAAAATTGGGGGCTGATTTAACTTTACTCTATTGGGGCGAAATTTAGATCTTGTGGTATTGATAAAGAATCTGCCTAATTTTCCCATATTTTTTAAAAAACAAATTTTTTTAATGGAAAATTTTTTGAAACATATTTTGAGTAATTTTTTGAAAAATTTAAAATCATGAAATTTACCCTCAAAGGGAAAATTTAAAACCAAAAAACATTAATTTTTTTTCATTTTTGGCTCATTTCAGCTAAAAAGGTGATTTTTTTTTGGGCTTTGACCATTAAAAGGGGGGGAGGTGCACTTCCGTCCTCCCCCCCCCTTATTTCAATTTAATAAGGTTGAGGTGGTAGAGAGCAAAGAAGTGGCAATAAGAGATGTATTGGAAAAAGTATTTGATAATTCCGAAGAACTAAAAGAAATATAAAGAGAAATGAATAATCCAACTTTATTCTTCAACAACACTAAACATTTATTTTTAAGAAAATTATGGGGTTATGTTTATTTTAAATTAAATTTCCTTTTTTAAAATAAGAAAAAAAAAAGAAAAAAATTTTAATTTAAAAGGGAAAACTTAAAATTTTTTAAAAAAACAAATTTTTTAAAAAATTTTTGATTTTTCTATAAAATTTTAAAAACCTTATTTTTGAGCCAGAGACTTTAAATTCAAGCAATTTCTCAAATTTAAGGGTTCAAATATTTTCACTGATAAGACTAATAGAGTATGATCATCGTAAATTGCGTAAATAGAATAAACGAAATTAAGTTCTTTCCCCAAAAATTTTTTATACAATTAG
>JAJKFJ010021424.1:0-53871 GCA_027382625.1 Tetmemena sp. SeJ-2015
GAGTCAAGGTCAAGAGCAAGATGACAAAGTGCACAGCCTCTACAGATTTTATGAGGCTCAAATTAACTGGAGGTTCGGGGGTTTAGAGGGCATAAGATGCGGAGCTCTCAATAGTAAGAGTGATAAAAGTAGCATATTCCTCTGAGTTCATTGCGTTTTTCCCCCAAGCAAGATATGAGCAGCTGATCTAGAAGGACATTCATGGATTCTCTTTGAGAACTTCATCTACAAGACTCTGAAGACATTCGCAGTGACGAGATTTCCTTCCCCAAAGAAGATCGTTCTACTTATGGAAATGAGTCATTCATCGCTTCTCGGGGGTTTAAAACACCCAAGCGTTTCAAATTTTGTAGTGCTCTTCAACGCAGATACCACCCTGGCTCAATCCTATGAACCTTTTTTTTGAAGCTGCAGCTTCGCTCACGAAAAGATAGCTAAAGTAAGATTGACTCGCCCAAATCTACGAAGAATTAGTCTCAGGTGGCCCGAGGTGCTCTGAGAATGACTGCAAGCGATGTCACAAGCTGTGGTCCCAGTATCAAGAGATGGTCCAGACAATCAGGTTCGGATTCGTGTGAAACAGAGGTCAGAGTTAAAATCAGAAGCGGGAACTTTCACAATCAGCGATTTTTTACCTTGCATCGTAAATTCATTTTTAAATTATTAACTATCTCTAAACTACCTATCGAGTCATTATTCTAGCCAGTCCTTTTTCCGACGAGTCGGATTTTAGCTATCTTATTTAAATTATCTAGAACAGGTTTGAATTCGTCGGGAAAAGTGTAAAGTTGAAATCAAGACAAGCATTTATAGACCCGCGATCCAAATTTTAATTTGTCCCAATGTCAATCTTAAAAAATCTAGCTACCTTTTAATTTACTTTGCAATCATTTTTTTTACATTTTAATTTCTACCTAGCGAGTATTTTTTACCAACTCTACTTTATTTCACTAGCTCACTCTTAAACTGACGATCTCACTGGGTTTTTAGCTAGCGAGGTCCAGAACTATCGAGCGATTCCGGGGATAAATTAAACCCTTCGTAAATGTGATTTGTATTTAATTTTGACTATCACCCTATTTTAAATTTCAAAATTCTTTTTAAAAATTTTTTATTTAAAATTTTATTATTTTTTATTAATTTAAAAATAAAAAATTTTAAAAATTTAAATATTTTTTTAAATTAAAAGTATATATTTTATTTTATCTCACATACCTTAATAAATGAAATCTCCTCTCTTTAAAATAATATAGGAAAAAATCAAATTAAAAATTAGTAAACATTTTTAATTAATTAATAAGGCCATAATGGAAGAGTAACTATACACTTCACGGCCTCTTATTCTTTAAATTCTGTGACTAATTTTACCAAAAAATAATTTACTTCTAATTCTTCAATAGTGTGTATTGCAGCAAAAATAATTTCTGAATATTTATAAGAACAACATTTAATTTATTGAACAATATTTAGTTAAAAATAGATGGATGTCCTTGTTTAATTTTCTCAATCAATTTTTTCTATCCCATTAAATACTGGATGTTTAGGTTTCTTTTAACATATCTTTGCGAATCAACTATAAAAATTTGAATTTTAACAAATAAATAAATCTATTGATCATGCATAACACTCTCCCTATGACTATTGTTAAGGAGTTTTTAAATATTTTCTTATAAGTTTAATTTGATTTTATTGTTTTAATTAATTTCTACCCTCTCACTTTAACATAAATATCTTATCTTTCTTCTTTTAAATTAAAAATGAATATATTCAATGTCAAAATTTAAAATTCGATATGATTGTTTTATTCAAAATATTATTCAAATTCCATATTTTAATTATATTTTATTATTAAAAAGCTATCAGATCATTGAAGCTACTATTCCTTAAAACAGTCTTCTTTAATACTTCAGTTTTATAAATATCATGTAACAGAGCTTAAGTAATAAGAGGTTTCTGAAATTATCATATCAGAAAATAAATAAAGAAAAATAAATAAATTATTGAAAAGTATTTAGAGAGCTTTATAAACTTATTATATACCTTATTTTTAATATACGATTTGGTCGTGGTTAGTTAACTCCTGACAATTATTGCTAAATGAAAATTCTCGTTTAAAAACTCTTCATACTGTTTGACTTTCATATATATTTTTATATTTTACTTAATTGTTAGGATTCTCTAAAATCTTAAGCAATAATTAAAATGAAAATGGTAATTACTTATTTTTTAGATGAATTAAATTATAAATTGTTTTATCTTTTAATATATTCAAATTAAAAAAAGAAAGTAAGATAATAAGGAAAGATATCTAGGGAAGTTAAAAATAAATATTTGTAGCTTTTTGATAAAACATTTATTTAGTTCATTTTTTCTTTATATTTTGCTTGTTTATTTTCCTACTCTTTAAAATAAAAGTTAATATATAAAAAAGATTAAATCAAAAATAGTAAGTTAAAGATGTCAAGTTTCTGAAGAGCATCTAGCCCAATAATTAATGCGCATTTTTCCTTTAAGCACTATCTAAAATCATATTTATTTATAAATCTGTCTTAAAATGAAATTAATTCCTTAAGCTTTAGTTTCAAGAGTAAATAAATATTAAATTTAAATCTTAGGATTAACTAAACTTACAATAGTTAAGATTAAAATAATATTTACTTCTCCGGATACTCTTGAACTGTAAAAAAAATTCTTTAAGAAGAGAAATATAATATATATCTAACGGTAGCCATTTTTAAATTTTTATTTACTTCTATAAAATTTAAAATTATATATCCTTTTATACTAGGTATAGCGAATCATTATAACCTATTTATATTGCCTGATTTCTTTTCCAGTTCCCTAACTATTCTAAATGAGAAACTATTTATAATTTATATAGTTTAATTTAATTTCTAATTATCTTATATCTTTCTATAATGATAGTTTTATTTTCTATCTTTTCACATCTGTATTAATTTGATAATTTGAGCAAATATATTTTATGCTTATAATATTCTTATATCAAGGTGGGAGCTTAAGTGATGATTAAATACTAATTAAGAAAAATAATGTTGTTTTAATAAAATATATAGCTTCGACTCTTTTTTCTAATTTATTATGAATTTTATTAAGAACATCCAAATGATTTTATTTTATAAAGAATTTAGTAATATTTATAAATACTTTAACTATATAAAATAAAATCACCAATAAAATGGTAGATTATTTTAAATTGATAACTAATAATTGCATTACTTTTATTAAATAAAGAAAAATCGTAATTTTTGAAAACCAATTGTATCTTTAATCACAAATATCTGTATCTATGCTCAATAATTATCTAGATTTTAAGAAAATATTAGTCAATAAATTAATCAATGACAAGATTTGATAAGAATTAACAGTATAAATTTCTATAGAATTTTTTTAAAAAAATAAAGAACTAGTTTTTAATTTCTAAAAATAGAATTTTTTAGTTATTAAAGATAATGAAAAATAAACTGCAAAGCAGTAATCTAAACTATATTATCATAATTGCAATAGGATAAACTCAAAAATATTTCAATGGGTTGAACAATTAGTGATTGAATTTTTTTCTGACTTAAATGAAACTACTTTCTAAAATTTTGGCACTGTCTATATTATATATATAGGTCAAATCATCATTTTAAATTATGAATTTGGCTCTTAAAGTTGTTTTCTACCAATCAACTCAAATGTAATATAGCTATGCACTTGAAATAAAAAAGGGAAGCTTAGCTTCTAGTCTTTTTTTTAAAGTAGTTACACAATAATTCTAATCGTATGAATCATCTATTTATTCTGAACTTTAACAAATCTGATTTATGGTTTTTAGAACTATCTTATTTTTATAATCTTTAATTTAGATTTTAGAAGTTTTTATTATAATAATTGAGCTCTTCTTGTTAAAAAAAGAAATAAAAATTGAGATATTATTATAATAAGAGCATGAGACTTTATAAACGAAAAGATACCAAGGATCAAATATTCTTATTTTGAAAAACCCTAATCTTTGAATAAATCATTTTACCTAACATTTTAATTAAGCACAAGAACTATATATAAATTGATAGTGGTTATTCTCAACATAGGTGACTTAAATTTAAATTAGTTCTTGTGAGATTTTATTTAATAATTTAATCTGGGTCAAAAAATAATTAATTTTAATTTATTTAAATCATCAATTTATAATCACAGTAGTATTTTAAAATTTAATTATTTAACCATTTTTAATTTTTAATATAGCTCTCTTTATATCTTTTATTACTTTAGACGTATAAAGCATAATTTTTATATCTTCTCAAAATTTACAAAATTACTATGTATTATAAGATTTTTGCGGTTATTTTATATTGACATTCTTTTAGATATTTTTGCCTACTGCTGAATAAATAAATTTTAAGGTTGAGAAAGGTTTGTTTATATTTTCAGCTGAGAGTATTAAATGATAATATAAATAACTTATAACCAAAGTAAAATTGATTTAAAAATATTAAATTAGATAAATCAAAATCTATCTAAGATTTATTATACAACTTTAAATTTTAGAACTCATTAGTTTTTTCTTTTAATTGATTATAGAGTTTAGTTAATTTTGATACCTCTTTAATTTCTATAAAGATTAAGCTGAAACAGAAAAACTTCTTATCCTTCCATAAAGAAATTAGACTTTAAGAAACATTTTATTTTCTAAAGATATTTATCTTTCTCTTTATTAGTATTCCAAAGTTGCACAACAGTTTTATTGCTTCAAAATAGCTAAGAATTCTTATGGGAAGCTCTTAAAATATGTCTGAGTATAATAATTTTTATTTTTCATTAAAAAAGAGTTCAGTTTTCATTTTAAAAAGATCGCTTGCAATTCACTACTCTTGCCACCATTTAAGTTTATAGTAGAATTACAATATTTAGTTTTTATTTTTCAGTTTAGAGAGAATTTAAATATTAATTTATTTAAATCATAATCTATATAAATAAATCAATTGATTTAATAGAATTATTAGGGCATGATAACCCAATAAGCAAAGGATTACGACTAAATCTCTTATTTTACTTTTAATTAGAGCTGAATTTTGAATTTAATTTAAATGTATTAAATCAGTGGTAGTTGATTTATCTCAGATTAGAAAAATTATGGTACCATTTTATTCAGAAATTAATTCTAAGAATTTTATAACTTGAGGGCTTATAGCTCGTGGGATAGGAGGCACAAGATTTTAAGAGATAAATTATTTGAATATTATTGACTGGGACACACTTCATCTCCTGATTGAGAAGTGCTATGAAGATAACTAAAAAAGAAACTCGAATTAATTTCTGACAAGCAAAAGAGCAAGCTACAGATTAGAGGATGAATCAACCATTTTAGTAGCATCAACTTAGACTCAATCTTTATTACCCTAACTAATCATTTATTTTATTAAAAGTGAAGACAATAGTAAATCTAAATTACCTCAGTTTTATTCAATCAGATAGTGCATTATAGAATAATAAATAAATTATTGGAACTTAGTGGCAGATGAAACATTCTCCTTGAAGCTTGCTCTATACTTATAATAATCATTGTATGAGGTTTAATTTTTATGAAACCCTTGTGGTTTTAATTAAAATTTTGATTAGTTTGAACTGAGCTCTTTCTCTGTTTAATATTGAAAGGATATTTAGCTTTTTATGTTTCTCATTGCAAGGAAAATATATTTTATTGGATAAGCTTCATCTGTCTCATCTTTAATCTAGACTAATTTAATTTTAATGTTATCGACTTTTTCTATTAAAGTTTCAGTTAATTTTTGTTTATTATTTTGATTTCATTCTTTAGTGTTTATAAAAAAAAAATTATTTTTAATGGCATCAATAGAATATAAACATTCCCAAGAAAGAATATTTGCATAAGGGTATTCATGATTTTAATAAAATGGTAATTTAAATTATAATTAAGCAAATTAGGTTGAGGAAGTCATGTAATATTCTCTATTAGTTAAAATATATTTTATGTATACAATTTATCATACGAATTAAGTTTAAAAATTATAACTTTTAATATTTTGGTGTTAATTATTCTTAGGAGGCAAAGAATCTTCAATCAATATCCAATAGAAAATTTCTTTATCTTTAAATTTCAAAAATGTTACATTTTATGGGTATAATATATAATTTATATATTTAATTTGCACTCAATTCTAACAGATTTAGTAAATATTAAAATTTATAATATATTTTATAATTATAATAAAAAATAAAACTATCTATGCTTTATATTTAATATAGAAAAGCTTGCATGTATAATTTTAAGCATCTTTTAAAACACCACATTCTTTTTTTATATCTCATGATTTATGACATTTTAAATATTATTTTTGTTTTAAAATTCTAATCAAATGAATTATATGAATTTGTGTCCTCTGATATATTTATCGATAAAACTCATTTAAATCTTGATATAAATAACTCAGTTAAATGAAATAAAAAATGAAAATAATGTTTTTAAACTTCTCTTAACTAGAACTTGTAATTGTGAATCAATTATGTTAGATGATAGAAATGAACTAGTATTCGTTTATAAATAAAGCAATAAGTTTTTTATCTCATAATTTAAAAATAAGTGCGTAGTTCTTTTATAATTTCAGAATAAAATAGTTTTGACTTGAATACTTAGCTAGCTTACTCTTGAAAAAGTTTATCTCTTCAATCGAAATATAATAAATAATTTTATATAATAAATAATCTTATGACATTATTTTTAATAAAAATGCATTCAAAAATTATTTATTAATCATGTCTAGATACATATTTAATAAAAATTTTAATTAGAAGGAATTGGAACATTAAAATTGTAATTTGTAAATAAATGCTTGAGATGATCTTCCTTATCTTAAGTTTCCTAAAAATATTTTTTCTTCAAATAACGAATTCAAATTTAATTATTTTAGCTTCTGCTTTTGCTCAGAAGATTCATATCAATTCTTCATATTTAATTGCAATTATGATAGTTTATCATCAAATTTAAATTCCTTTTACACAATGGAGATATCTTTATAAATTATAATAATTAAATTAAGTAATGTTACATTTCAGATTAATCAGTAAAAACTTTAAGTTAAGAAGTATCTAAATTGAAAAATGAAATTATCTAGATAATTAAATCTAAATAGAGTAATTAATTGAATTCTGATAAACTTTTAAGTTATTTTTAAATTATGGACAAAATATGAATTGCTTTTTTTTAAAATTTGTTCAAATTTTTTATTGATAGTTATTTATCATATTTTGAACATATCTTATTTTCTTTCCAAATATTTTTAGAATAATTGTAAGACTTTAATTAAAGAACAATATGGCCTTATAAATTCAAGATTTGATATTATATCTATCCTTTTCTGATTCCACTCTTTCTTAAATTATTAAATTGAAGTTGTGAAGTCATATAGATAAAAAATCAATCCAAGGTAACTAAACCTTTTTTATATAACTAAATTCTTAACTTTAAAATTTGTTTTTGTAGCATCTATATGAGGATAATTCTTTGGAAGCCGATTTCCTTAATCTAATGATTTATTTATATGATAGATCAAATAAATATTTAAATTGAATTTTATTTTTAAATAAATTTTCAGCGTGAATTTAAAATAATAACCACTTTCATCTTTTCTCCTCTATTCTTAAATTTTATAGGAATTTTTATATTCCCCATATCTTTTGTGAAGGCATTAACTAAATTTTAATTTGAATAACATTAAAACCTTGGATCTTTCATAATTTTATTTTTTTATTGATTCTCAAGCATTATTCATTTTGTGTGTTTATAATTTGCATAGTGAATCCATATTAAGTAATTTAACCTCTTATATGATAAATATGATTGTTGTCCCCGCTATCCCCAATCATATTTATAATAGCTGAAAAATTACTATTTTACAACAATATTTTAATCCAATAGATAAAATAAAAATTAAATACGTATTTTTATCTCTTTTTACTTAATTTATTCTCCAATCATTTTGAAATAAATTTTAATTAAACTTTTGAAAGATATAGAATAGTGAATATTTCTATTCTATTTCAATATAAATAATTGTTGATAAATAATTAAAAGAAATATTTAGATACTATAAGAGCAAGAATTATTTAAATTTAAATCAATAAAAATACTTTACATTTTTTATATAATGAATCTAGCAATATCTTTATTACCTTTAATTATAGCTAAAATTAATTTGTAAATTATATTTTTAATATAATAAAGTAAACGATACACCCTTGACACCAAAGCTATAATTATTTTAAATTTGATTAATATTTTAAATAAATAATTTGCTTAATTTTGAGATATAGTCATTTAATATTATATTTTTCTTTATAGATTTTAGAACCTATTTTTTTTAATAATTATTATCCTTTATTAAATATGATCAATGAGATTCTATTATGAATTTAAATTAAAAGCTAAAAAGAAATAAATTTTAATAATAGAGAATTTTTTTGCTTTGATTCTTTTAGATTAATTGTATAAAAGCATCAACTTAATTTAGGCTTTTATTTCTTCTAATTAGTCGGCAAACCTATTGTATTCAGACTATTTGAACTTCCAAAGCTACTTTGGTGTCTCATCATATTTGCTTAAGCTATTTAGATAGGAGTCTTAGGCTAGATTTATTGCATTGCTTATTATAAGAAAATATATGAAATTGAAGACTAATGCAAGTGTTATTTCTAATAACTATATTTTTTATTCATTCCAGGAAGTAAGTTATCTTTTAATTAGATTCAATTATGGCTGGGAACTGAAGCCTGGCAACTACGGTCGCTTATTTTAATAGTTATTAAACTCCCAATCTTATAATCAAGTCCTTTTAGAATCCCAATGTTTAATAATTTTAATTTTAGGATGTTACCATCAATATTTTATTTGTTTATTGAGCTACTAGAAAGATGATTTTTCAGCCAGATAATTAATTAATTAGTTTTATGTCAAACTTTTACTCATTCATTTCTAATTTATAAACATTTTCAAAAACTTTTCTAGATCTCAGATATTATAAATATGATTGATTACCAAATCTGTCTCTATAACTAATATTCTCACAAATATATAATCAATCACAAATAAATATATTCAAACTGCCATAAATATAATGAACAATACTTGGAAAGAAGGCCTCTCTTCAATAACAGACAGTAAAATAAGCTGGAGAAAAATATATAATTTTGATTTAATTTATCAATTTTGCAATTTCAATTCTATTGTCTTAATATTTTAAGCTTTGCCTTATTCCAGAGTAAATAACATATATTTTAGTTAATCGATTCTTTTATTAGGCATGCTTCAAATTGACATAATCTTTAAAAATACTAACACTAAATATTGTTTACTGTACACAAAAATTTTTTTAAATCTTCTTTGCTTATATATTAAAAAGTTCTTATTTATGATAACATCCTTAATATTATAAAGAAGATTAATTTAAAGATGGTATTTATTAATAACACTCAATTTATTCATAATTAATAATAATAAACTTTAATGAAAAGTATTTTACCGTCAATGGATATTGTAAGGACTTAATAGAGAATTATTAAAATGGATAATTTATTAAAATAATAATGGAGAGTTACAACTTCGAGTCAGTTTGAAATATAGATTACCTCCCTGATCTGTTAGTTGCTAGATTGGTTTTTCAATTTTTAATAAGTTTCTTATTTAGTTGTCTTCATAGCTGCTCTATTGATAGATATGATGCGCATCCGATATACAAATTGTACAGAGCTTCTCCAAAACTTTTGCTGCTTATAATTCTTAATTTATGCCCCGGAAGATTATTAATATTTGAATTTCATGCTTTAACAGTTACGAATTTATTCCATTTTAATTTAATAAATAATTTTACTCTCTTTTTTTTATAAGATTTTATATATTTACACTCAGTAGAGTGGTTGTATTTTTCTAAACTTTGGAGCTAGCTTTAACTATTTTAATTAAATTTAAAGAATATTAATTTAATATCTTGTAATACTCGCTGTCTCTTGAGCCTTTCATCTATTTATTTTGCAAGGACTCCTCTACAGTTTTAAAATTATAATAGAGTGGATTTATTTAAATTGATTGGCATTAATTTTAATAAAGAAAAAGTTAAATGGAAGTGCTTTTACAAAAAATTAATTTGAAATAGCATGTAAAAATTAATAAAATTTAGCTTGTGATTTTAGTCACTTCTTTAATTCACCAAATCACATCTCATATACTTGAAATAGAATGAGATGTAGGTCTTTATAAGGACAAAATGAGAAATAAAACTTGGTTGATAAGTATATCTAGGAACTAAGCTCTCCCACTCAAAAGCAGCTATAATCTAAATTTTTGGAATTTAATTCTTAATCGAGGATCCAAATAATTTTATAAATTAGAGAAATTGAACTTCCCCATCTCTAGTTACTTTTTCTTTAAAAATTAATTATGCAAAAAAATCTTTGTAATTGCTGATGTTGATTAAATAATTCTAATAAAAGTATCTATAATGATAATTTTAAATACTATGTTCAATCCAAAATTATTAGCAAAACATGATTCATAATTCATCTGAACATAAAACCTGAATTTCATTTTTACAATCAAATTCCCTTAATAAGGCTATTTTAAATTTTTAACAGGCTACTAATCCAAATGAATAAAGTAGTTTTTAGTTAAGAAATTTAAAATTTATTTTTAAATTATAAATAATTTAAATAAAAATAATATAAGTTTATGATTTTATTCTTAAAATATTAAATTTAGGAAGAAGTTTAACTCTCTAGATAACTATTTTGAGAGAGTTTAAAGTTGGTAGCAAGAGAAACTAAAATTTCACGAATTCTTTAAATTTAATAAGAAAAAATCCAAACCAGCTGATGAGGTGAAGCAGACTTGCAAAAAATAATATTTAAAGAATTTTATTGAAAATAGAAATAATTTATAAATTGAATTTAATAGGTTTATGGAATATTTATTATGCATGCCAAAGTTAAAATTAGATTTCTCAATATATCCTTTGGTACAATTTATTCTGATAATGATTAAGTTGTGATAAAGAGAAGAAAAAGAGCTCTAGATCATATTGAAAATAGCTAGTCTTCCTTGTGGACATTATTTTGTTTCGCGTAATTAAAAGATACAACTGATGTTAATTCTTAATTTTCTATTAAAAAATTAATACATATGAATATTTAAAAGAGAATTAAATGTCACAAAATTTTCCCTCCTCACTATTTTCGTTTATAAAATTTCAACTCTTAAGTATTTTTTAGTCTATATTAAATTTATATTTGCAATAAAAACAAATTATATAATTAATTAATGCGGGAAACACAGGAAATATTTTAATTTCTTTTTTCTATTTATAAATCTAATAAAACCACGTAGCCAATGTTTAGAGATTAAAAGAAATTAAAAATAATATGAATTATCAATTTAAAAAATAAAATATATTGAATGATTGTTTTGCACTTCATACTATTATATTTTCATATTTTAATGAATCCCTAAACTATATTATTTTAGAATATCAAGAGACAGTTAATAATTGCGAATTCTAATTTATAAATTTTTCTAAACTCCCATAACATAAAATAAAGTTTAAATAATAAGAGATATCTAAATCGTTTTCAAATATTTTCTTAATATAAAGATATAATTCTGACAGGAATAAAAAAAGTTAGCACTCTTTTCAATTATGTATTTATTTTAAAAGAATAAATAAATATTGCTTTTAATAAAAACTAATCAAAATTTTATTAAATATTCGAAAAATAATTATAGAAAATATAAAATCAAATTTATTGCTGCAATATTTCTTTTTTTAGTTGATTATTATTTTATTTTAATTCAAAATAAAATAATTTCACGAACGAAGTTTGTATAGCGATATAAAAAAATAATAATTTCAATTTCATATGTTAAATTTTGATCTTTTGATTTTTAAGGATTTATTTGAAGAAAAAAAAAGTTTATGAAAAAAAGTAAGTGCATATCATACCTTATAGATTAGAATCAAAAGCAATTGCGGAAGTAGAGTAAACGAAATACATGCTAACTTACCTTTAAATATCTTGCTGAATCGAAAGTAGTAGTAGTAGTAGTAGTAGTAGATCGAGTCAGCGAAAATCAAATACAATCACGAGCCACCTAATCAATCAGAAATAAATCGCCACCTCAATGTCTTAAATACTAATTGATCAACTTTTAATTCAATTTGGCGGTCACCGCCTCTTAGATTAATTATGATCTCAAAATTCTCAAAAACATTCTTAAACAAATATGGAGTTGACTTTCATTCCAACCTTGACTTTGCTATAGTTTTCAAAATCCTGTCTCCGCTTGATTTACTACATTTCTACTTCTAAAACCTTACTAATTGCTTGCAATTAGTAATCTTTAAGAAGTTTCGAGTTGAAAGGAATTCAAATATTTCTCCTGATTATCCTCTAATTCTATTATCTCACTGTCACCGCGTGCATTCAAAAGTTAGAGTCTCAAGATTTTTATAAATCAAATAAATTATAATTCTAAAGTAGAAGCGAAGAAAAACAATATTTTTGTATAAGAAAAAATTAAATCCCAGAGACTTTTAATCTAGCGATAAATTAAATTAATATCCTATCTATTTTTATTTTTCGTAATTTGAATCAATCTACAACTTTAAAAGAGTATTATTTTTTATTTTTCTTAAATGACTTGGAAATTGAAAGAAGATGATTGTGATATTATTCTAAATTAAAAAAGATTTAGTCTATTGAGTAAGTAGATTAAGAAAAAATAGATATTTAAGTCACTCTTAAATTTAAGCGTTTTCAAAGTAGTTTATTCTGATTTTCTTTCTAATTATTCAAGAATAAGTATGGTGTTCAAATCTGTATAATTATAAATTTATGTGATTTTATGTTTACAATAAAGATAATTTTAATATTTATTTTATAAAAATAGATAGTTTGTAAACAAGTTTAAATTAAAAATAGCTCTAGAACATAGTGAAAGAGCTTACAAATTAAAGAATAATTATTAAAAATTCCTTATTAATTTGATATGCTTGCATGTAATTTATTTTGTTATATTTTAATAAATTTAATTTTTATGCATTTTAATTTCTCAAATTATAGCAATAAGATATTTTTATTCATTTTATTTATAGTATGTTAGAAAACACAATAAATAATTTTAATGTTAAAAATCTCTTGACTATCTCTGCTATTTTAATATTATTATATTTATTAATCTAAAACTTAAGATAAAACTAATATGTAAGTGAATTATAAAAATTTATAATTATAGTTTGATTTTAATTAAAAATAAATGTCTTCATCATAATTTTACATCAAAGTTATAGATTATTTATTCCTTTGATATATAGTTAGTAAAAAGTAAATAAATTTTTGAATGCTTGCTTCTTTTTTAAAAAAATTCATCAGAAAAGACTAAAACTTCTAAAATTAAATCAGTTTATAATAAATTAATTTTAAAAATAGTAAAAAGTATTTTATGAAAATCAAGATACATACAAAAGAATCCATTTTAATAAAGATTTAATAAATTAGATTTATAAAATACTGAATAAAATATATCTCTACAATTTTTTTATTGACTTAATTATTTTTCTATATTTATTTATTTCAAAGTCTAGCTATTACATTTAGTTTAACTCTTATATTCATCTCCGAGATAGGATTTTTTAAATGCGCTAGAAATAAATCTTAGACAAAACTATTTATTTATTCTATATTTTATAATTAATTTTCTGCACAGGAATATGTTAATATGCACATTTTCTCTTTGATGCTTTTTAATATTCCAAAATTGTATAGTAATGTAAAAATGATTTTGAAGATTGAGTTCTTAATTTCTCTAAGACTGTGTTTGGTATAATTCGATTTTATTTTCTAAATTATTTATCCATTAAAAATAAACTTATATTTGCTTATTAGTAAACTGAATAAAAAGGTATTGTCAAAGTTTCTCATTTTAATGAATAAAATGTATTATATATTATATACACTCTCTCAAATAATGTTTTACCTAAATTATATTAAACTTATTGTAATTTTCAATATAGAGGTAAAAAAAATCTGAATTTATGTAAAATAAGTTAGAATGCAATTGAAATATTAAAAATAAGAGATTAAGATATTGAGGAAGGAATTAATACTAAAAAGAGAAAATTCCTCGTTAATAAATACTATAAATAATATTACTTTGAAGCATTTCTGGTGAATTATTCTATGAAATCAATTAAACTAAATGCAACTAATGTCATATTAAACATAAATTAATTTCTTAATATATGAGAGAAAATTATAATTCTTTAATAAAAAATTTAAATGGAATCAAGGAGTAACCCCGATAGATTAAAAATAAAGCTCGCATGTATCTAGAATAGCATCCTCTCGAGACACAACTCATGACACCACTAGAGGCTGTGACACCTCCATTAGGATGAAGGAACCCAGTGAACAAGCTAGCATTCCCTCTAGCAATCTCTATGAGCTCTTAGATTCTGACTAAACAAAGGTAAGCCCATCTCTGTTATTGCTGGTAAGTCTTGGAGACTGAAAAAATAAATGACCTCGGCCTCCTGGTAAGTCAAGGTTACTCCACAGTTTTAGGAGACATGTTCAGATGGCATGATGTATATAACGGTCTAGTCTGAAATTCTATCTCCGCAAGAGACTGCAATTTAGTACCAAACAAAATACCCTTAAATCCATCCTTTTCCCTTAGCGATTTTAGCTATGATAATTAATGTGAGCCTTACTATTAGAAGAGAGAGAGAATCATAAATCTAGGGCTAGGAGATCCTACTGTGGAGTAGCGTTCTTCTCACACGGCTTGAGGCTCACCCTTCAATTAAACACTCTGCACTATTCACAGACAGATTACTATAAAAGATCGACTCCAGGTGAAAAAACTCAACCTGACAGAGACATTGAGTCATGAATATCTGATTTCTCTACCCGTCGCCAAGCCGAGTTTGGTGTCCGATATTTTAACTTTTTAACTTAATAATTATGATTCTTTATTAATATTTAATTAATTAATCTTTGTTATGATGCATTATTATTAAATTAAAATAGATTATTTAATTTACATCACTTATTCAATCCAAGTTATTTACACTTTATAAAGTAAGCTGGAGGTGTAAGATTTCAGATAATTTAAATAAATTATTGCTCTCCATCTTTGATCTACAATTTAATTTATCTCTAAATATTCTTTAATTATCGATAAGAGCCTAAAGATAAGTTAAAGTGATTACACATTAGCGAGTAAAGAACAAATAAGTTTATTAATAATAAAAACATTTAATCTTTTTAATATTGGCTATTATGTATAAAAAGTTAATCTCCTCAAGTATCTAGGAGGAGATAAATTTCATTAAAAAATTGTTTCACAAATAGTGCTAAAACTTTAAATTTCTGAAAGAATAATGATTCTATGTTCTTATTGCATTAAATAAAATATATCTATTGACGCTTTAAATTACTAAAACTGCTTAAAACTTTCAATTCTTATTTTTTTAAAATAAAAACATTCTCTGTCATTTTAAATTATTGTTTGGTTATTTCAATAAATTTTAATTTATATCAATAAAAGATATTGCTTTGAATTGACATGGAGATAGATAAGATTGATATTTAAGAGTTCATTAAATATTTAAGTATCTAAAATTTTAATTAAAATAAAATAAAACCAAATTATTAACATGTGACATTAGATAGATTTATTATTCTAATATTGTGTAAAAAAATCGTAAGACACTTTTAAGTTTAAAAATAACTATTTTTTCCTATAGATTACTTCTAAGTGTAAATGAAAAATCAATAAAATATACTATAAAAGTCAATTTAAATTCAAAACAGGATACACACATATTTTCAATAGCTCAATAGCGGATATTCCTTATTTATTTGACTGTGATTTCAATTATCCTTCTAGTGCAAAATATTTAAATATATTTTGTATAAAACTAGAAGTTTATACAAATTGTTATTGAATATGATTACTATAAATAAAAATAATTGATTAAGATTTTTTATACATTAAGTTAAACCAATACAAACTTTCATTTAATTTATTTATATTTTCTTTAGGGCCTCAATCTTTTCATAATAATTTAAAATTTGTAATCAGTAAAATAAAATCAGGATAAAATTTAAATTTAGATAAGCTTAGAATGATGTAGTGTCCACAAAATTAATAAACAAAGCTTCCACTTTTTTCACTAGGGGATACTTAGTTCTTGGTTCGTAGGCGGCCCTTATTTGAATAATTCAGTTTATAGTGGAGGAAGATAGCAAGCATTTTTTATATGATTTTTTTAAAAAAAAAATAAATTTCAATTAAATAAATAACCAAAAGACTTTTTAATATTTAATTTTTCATTTTATTGATATTAAGAGTTATCATTTTAAAAGAAATAAAAAGAATAAGAAAAAAAAATTCAACAAAAATCAGTTCCTATAAGCTAGATTTATAGCTACTTTCTCCTATATTTCAACTTAAAGATAATTGTTTAAAAACAATTACTGGAGAGAATGTGATTGGTTAATATTTAGATAGGATTATTTTGCTAAGCCATGTCTGAGAACATACTAAGAAATTACAAAATAAAAGAAATATTTTATTTTAACAAGCATTAATATTATCCTCAACTACTAGAAGTTATTAAATAAAAATTTACGCCAAGATTTAAAACAATTGACAGCCTTCTTATCCTTTCAAAAATTTTTTATTATAATCTAATTTTTTTACATTCCTAATTCTGTGCTGAATTTTTTAGTGGGGAAATTATATTTACTGAAGAGAATTATTTTAATTTTTAATTTGGATTAAGTATTAATAAATATTAAATCACTTTAAATTAATAGGGAGTTTCAAATTTAAAAGAAATAAATTCTCAATCTGCTGTATTTAAGTAGACCTAAATGTACATTTAAGCATATATTAATTCTATTATAAATTAAATTAAGTTGATTAAGATCACTCTTATTTTTATTCGGTATATACTTTCATATTTTATTGAATCTATGAAAATATTTTTTAGGACTTTATTTAAGAATAATCTGAAAACTAATAAAAGATGCTGAGTTTACTATTTTATGAGATAATATTTTAATAAATAAGGAAATTTCTTACATGATTTTATAGAATAAAAATTTTCTTTGGAAAATAAGGAGCTATAAAGGCAAGCTTTAAAAAAAAAATTTAAAAATTTAGTTATAAATGAAGATATTTTATTTTTCAAAGCTTCACTAAATTAAGTTTATTCTCTCTCTCTCCTAAGTTAGCTTTGACTATTTTAATAGTGTCTAGCAAAATTTTAATTTTACTAATTATCAATTAAAATTTATAATATATATTGATTAGTAAATTATCCTCTCTTTGGTAAGAAATGTTCCTTTTAATTGTCGCCTTCAATTTTTTAATATGTGTTTTAGTATTTTTTATGTTAGTAGTAGACTTATTTATTAAAGTCGCAGAATTCTTAAATTTAAATAAATTTAAATAATCAAAGAGGGATATATTTTGAAGAAATAATCAAGAACTCTAGTAGGATAAAATTTTATTAAAACTAATAGTTGATTTTCTAGTATTTTATTTCTTAAAGTTAAATATATTAAGATGGAAACTTAATGATTAAAGGAGAAGATTATAAAATTCGCTTTATTAAATTAAAAAAATAAGGGAAAAATTTTTGGCCCGAGATTTAATTAAATATTTTAATTATTTGTGAAAATTTAATCTTTCAGATATTTTTCTCTTATTTGTTTGATGATTTACAAATTAATTTTTTAAAAGGTAATAAAAATAAAAAAGCGAAATTTCAATAATTTATCAATCTTCGTATTTCCCATAGAAAGCTGGGGGATGGGATTTTAAATTTTTTTAAACGGGGAAATTTTAAAAATTTTAAATTTATTTTTATTTTTTTTTATTTTTTTAATTTCTTTTTTTTAAATTTTTTAAAGTTTTAAAATTTTTTAAAAAAAAATATTGTTTTGGGAAATTTAAAATAGAAAGGTTTTTAAAAAATTTTAAAATTATAAAAAAACCCAAAAAAAATTTTCATTTTGATCTCTAAAGTTCCAAGTTTTAAAAAATTTATTAACGAACAAAATTTAATCTCAACTGAAAAGTCCCCAAATTTGTCAAAAAATTTGGCAGTTTGCTTAATTAATTCTTTTCCAAAATTTTTAAATAATCATTTTTTAAAAAAATAAAAATTTAATTTAACTTTTTAACAAATTTTTATTTTTTAAAATTAAAGTTTAAAAATTTAAAGTTTCATAAATTCATTTTAACTCTGTGAATAAAAACACAGTGATGATAAAATAACTGATAACTTTTAACAAAAGCAATTTATAATTAGACTCTAAAAATTTTGAGGACCAAAGGGAAATAAATTTGAGAATTGCATCAAAATTTTATTTATGCATTCTACTTATTTTAAGTAATTATAAATTTAAAATAAACTTAAGCTAGTTCAATTCTTTAATATGTCAAGAATGATTTTTTTTTAAATTTTTTCTCTTTTTTAACTTTTATTTTGCTTTTTAAAACTCCAAGTTTATTCTAATTTTTTATTTATATCAAGAGTCAATAAAAAAAATTATAATAAACACACTCATACATTCTAATTCATCCTTTGCTTTAGGCTTTGCCTTATCTTTCTTATCCTCAATACTGTGAGGATTAATTTCAAATTTTAATGTAATAAAATTTTTTTAAGTTTTCCCTAAAACAAATTGGAAAGCCCTTTTTTTACAAAAATTTTTAAAAAATTTATTAAAAATTTCAATTTTAAAAATAAAAAAATTAAATGAAAAAATAAAATTCAAAATAAAATTTTAAACTTATTTTACTTTGAGAACAACCATAAAATTTATTTCCAAATCATATACTTAGCTATTAGTATGCTTTCACCAGCTTCATGTCTTCACTTCTTTATAAGGATATAATAAACACAGCATCAAAATTTAAGGCTCTTTTTAAAATCATTATTCCGTATCTATAAAGATGGAATATCTCTTAAAATTAAAATTACTTTCGAATTTTTTCTTTAGACATTTTTTTATTTGATCTTTATAAGGATCTTTTTTATAATTTCTATATTAATTGTAAAAATATAATTCAGAAATCTATTTGCCTCTGTGTAAAAATAAATTTCAACCCTTTTCAGTTATATGCATTATCAAAATATAGACCTAGATTTAAAATATTTTGCATCTAGGTTATCATTACTCATATTTTTTGATTAAATCTGAATATAATTTTATAATATTTTCCTAGCTTAATCATTTGTTTGGATTAGGTTTATTATTCTATTTTATTGATTATTTACGAAATTAATTTTATAAAATTAAATTAAGTCTTAATAAATATAAAATATATCTTTAATTCTAAGTAATTTGAATATATATGATTATAGAAAATGCTGATTATCGTTTTAAGCTTCTTCATAAAAAAAAATTTGAATTTAACCTTTAAAATAAGAGCTGTTGATTCAATATATAAATTAAATTACTAATGTAATTAGAGGAAGAATATTATTATAACTTAAAAATATTAAATGATCAAGAAAATATAATAAACAAACATAAATAAATACTTGAAAATCTGGGTTAAGTATAAGCCTAATAAAAGATTACTCAATACATCTTCATCTAATATAAATATTAAAACTATCCATCAAATTTTAACTACTGAAATAAAATGAATTCACTTTTATTATTTTTACCTACGTATTATAAACTAAGAAAAATAAATTATTAATTAGGTAAATTTTCTGAAGTGAAAGAAAAGATCGTTTTAGTAATGCTTAAATTTCAAAATGAGCTTAAAATACATCCCTTAATAAAGTGATCACGACTCAAATAATGCTACAATAGGTATTTAGATAAATTTTATTTTTTCAGTTAATTGCAATTTAATATTCAATAATCTATATAGTCTACTTTAGAGCATGTAATTTTAGGAGTTTTAAATTTTATAGATTAAGAGTGAGTTAAAGTGAAAAGAGAATTAAACAAAATACATAAATCGCTTTTAGAAATTTCATTCATCATATCTGTCAATAAATAAACAATTTCAATATCACTTATATATATATGTATAATCAAACAGTAGCAATAATCTATTTTTATAAATAAACATTGATTATTTTCAAAATCAAATTAAAAGATAAAATATTGATTTTATTTAAAATTTAGACATAATTAAATGAAGATAGGAATCGAATAAATATAATAAATCATTTTAAAAGAGCTGAATGAATTAATATACAGCTTTTTTGATAGATTTTTTAAATGATTACGAGTTTAAAACTCTGCTGTCTTTACTCAATTTGTCCCTTGAGAGATATATATGTATCAAAATCCGAAAAAAAGAAATTAGTACAGCTCAAAAACATATGCCTGTAGAAAATCTATACACAAACTTCCAACGAAGTAGCTAAAAGAGTGAAAATTGATTTTATTCTTTGACGATTGATTAGTCACAATTTATTTCCAAAACTTATTCTTTAAATGCAAGTATTTTTATATTTATCATATTAATAATCTATTTAATTCCTATTTCAAAAATTTCTTTAAAAAAATTAAATTTACATTCATTGAACTTCTTAATTAAATATTTTTGAAAAGTATACGTTTAAAAAATTTTTCTTTCAATATTTTAATATGGCTTCCAGCTTAATTTAAATTTTTTTTAATCTTTTTATAAATTTAAGGGTAATTAAAAATTCTAAAAAAATGGTTCGGGTAAGAATTTCCCCCATTTTTTTTTTAAAAAAAATTCCTTTTTTGTTGTTTTTAAATAGTGAAAAGACTTGTCCTTTTAACAAATAAAAAATTCATCCTCCTTCGTCCCGGCTTTACCGAAGCAAACTGAACACTTTTTGAAAAATTGGGGCTGAACGTATAATATCTTATTTCGAATTTATTTAAAAACTTGCCAGTAAAAAGCAATTAACATTTGTTTTAATTAAAAAAATACTTTTAACTAAATATAAATTAGAAAGTTTAGTTTGTATGGTTACCGAGAATCTACTTAATTTTCCAAGATAGATCATTAAAATTGCGAAAATTAATTTGTTTAAATTAAAAAAAAGTTGTAAATTTTTTTAAAGGACAGAAAAAAAAAATAAGAAAATTGAAAAAGTTAATTTTAAAAATTTTGGATTTAAATTAAAATTAAGAAGTAGAAATTTAAAATAAATTTTATTTAAAATCAAAAAAAATAAAAATTTTTAAAGAAAAGTTAAAAAATAATTTTAATAAAATTATCTAAATTTATGCTGAGAATATTTTAAATTATCATTTTATTTTAAATCTAGTTCAAATATATATTTCTTAATTATTGAAGTAATGAAGACGAAGGTAAAAAAAGAGATGAATCTGCTAATGGAAAGGGAGATTTTGTTTTTAAAAAAAAACTTTTATTAATTATTAATTAAAAATGGAAGCAGGAGACACAGACTGCAAGAAAATGAAGAAAAAATCAATTTATAGATCTTCATTCCACCGCCATCTCTTTAATAATTAAATCAAAACCTCATAGACCTTAAAGTCAAAGCAGTTCACTCTAATCTTCTTTTTTTTTCATCCTGATGACTTCAATAATGGGTAAGAATTAGGTTATCAAAAAAATATAGATTGATTTTTAAAGCGATTAAATTATAATTTCAGTTTATATAAATTAATTCAATAAATCAAAGTAAAATCTAATAAAATAGATTTTTAAAAACCATGAAAAAAGCTTCAGACACATTCTTTTATTGAAAAATCTTTTTAAAAGAGACAATTTTTAGGTTTGCAAATTGAAATTTTTATTATACTTCATTAATAATGATAATTTTTATGATTTGATTAATTTTAAGATAGAAAATTGTAAATAAGATTTAAAGATAAAATCCTTTTCAAGTGAAATCTAAAAATAATATAATTAAGTTTTTATCTTTTTATAATCATAAATTAATGTATTAAATTCTAGTACTTCTTTGAAATTTCATTTTCTTGCCAAAATTATTTAAATTTTGGGGGATAAAAGTGCACACCCCTCTAAATATGAACAAAATGCCAATAAATGTGCCCATACAGTGTCAAAATCAGCTAAAAATGCCAAAAAATTAAGTGATTCTGGCTTTTAAAATTTCCAAGAGGGTCATTTTTACGAATTTCAGTTTTTTTATGGTATGATCTATTAAAGATGAAATTGTGGATTTGAAAGGCATATACAATTAGATTCAGAAAACACAACATATAGATGCTTGAATAGAGTACAGGGTCCAGTTAGTTCACCTTCATCTGCCTCTCTGTTTTGAAGTTTAGCTCATATTTTGGCTTCTCTCACTTAGCTTTTCCATGATATATTCTGTAGAGCTGCTCATTGTTCTCGAGATAACACATAGTGAGTAGACACAAGGATGCGTTCCTCTCTTCTGAGCATATTTAGTACACTTTACTCTTGAGTTATTGTGAGATTCTTGATATTTTGAACATTTTTCTTCTAAAGTGAGGTAGATTCTTTGGCATTGAAAAGTAACCCTCGCCATTAGTAATTGTAGATTTAGAAATGAATTTAGAAAACTTAATTAATTAATCATCATTGTCTTAAAAATTAATTAAGAATTCTTAAAACACTTAATGTTTTAATGCAAACAGTCTTAATTCACATCTTAAATGATTTCTCTTTAAAGTAATAGTGTTTCACATAGCTTAATTGATTACAGTCTAGACTTAATTTGAGTTTGCTTATTCTTAATTAATTTTTAAGACAATGATGATTAACTAATTAAGTTTTCTAAATTCATTTCTAAATCTACAATTACTAATGGCGAGGGTTACTTTTCAAAGACAAAGAATCTACCTCACTTTAGAAGAAAAATGTTCAAAATATCAAGAATCTCACAATAACTCAAGAGTAAAGTGTACTAAATATGCTCAGAAGAGAGGAACGCATCCTTGTGTCTACTCACTATGTGTTATCTCGAGAACAATGAGCAGCTCTACAGAATATATCATGGAAAAGCTAAGTGAGAGAAGCCAAAATATGAGCTAAACTTCAAAACAGAGAGGCAGATGAAGTTGAACTAACTGGACCCTGTACTCTATTCAAGCATCTATATGTTGTGTTTTCTGAATCTAATTGTATATGCCTTTCAAATCCACAATTTCATCTTTAATATTATTTATTGAATATAATATTGATGACTGATTGATGTTAAGATTATGTTTTATTCCTCACAAATAACTAAGTATCGTTTCATTACTTTATATTGAGCTATTTTTAAAGAGGTTATCTTCTCTATAGTAAGTCCCCAGATAGCTGGATAATTTGAGAACTTGTTTAAACCATGAGTTGTTATGATTATTCTTAAAAATTGTACATATAATTGCAAGATCCTCTAAAGTATTTATAGAGTTTACCAATGAGTTTGCAGCAGTGATTTTATGTAATTGCAAATATAGCAATATTGGCTACTACATTTAAACTTGTCAGATTCATCTTTAAGTAATATAAAAATTAAGATTGCAAAAATTTTGATAAAACAACCAAATCACGTTTAAAAAAACTGAAAGGGCGAATCCTAATTAATATGCAAATTAACTCTATTATCTTCATTAGACTTTATATTCATGAGAAAAAAAGAACTCGGATATAATTTTAAGGCCATTTCATAAAATATGAAATCATAAATTTTGACCCTCATGGAAATTTTTAAAGCTAAAATTCCATAAATTTTTTGCAATTTTAGACGATTTTGGCCTAAATGGATATTTTTTCATAAATTTTGATCATAAAAAGTGGAGGGTGTGCACTTCCGTCCCCACCAAATTTTTTTTCTTCTAAATCTGCAGTGATTTTTTTCAGATTTTATTAGTTTGAAAATTCAAAGAAATTGAATAAAATTAATTTAATTGAGACTTATCAAATATAAAAAATGACATTTAAATCTTAAAAAAAGTAAATTGATAAGCTATATATATGCTGGATCATATTGAATATATCTGTCAGAAATAATTAAATTAAGATTAAGAAAATTCAAGTCTCTCAATTTATTGATATAGACATTGTCATTTAAAAAATGTTGATATACTTGTTAATATTCTCAAGCAGATTAATATCAAAGCTAATTAATTTTTCTAATTTTGAAGCCCACCATGTACTGCATGAGAAGCTCGGGATAAAAAGTTATTTGAATTTAATTAAAAAATGCTAAAGAAATTACACAAGCATTTATAAAACATAAAAATATATATTAAGTGTTGATAATTACAAAATCAGTTCAAAAAATTAGAGAACTAAAATTTAGAATAAATTAATCAAAATAACGACAAAGATAATCATTAAATCTCTTTAAATATATAAAAATAATTAAACACCTCTAAAATGAAAAATATATATTTTTCTGATTTTGCTAAACGGTTTTGCAAATTCTAAAGATCTAAACTTTACGAAGCTTTATTCTTATATGAATAAATTGGATTTTAATTCTTAATATAGAATATAAATTTAAATATATTATATTTTTTATTTTATTTAAATGTTTTTATTATAATTTCGTTAGTTAGTAAAGTAAAAATAATGATTGAGATTCTTAATGTTATATTACAAATATAAGGTATTCCAACATTAAATTGATGTTCTTTAGATAATAAAGCGGTAGGTAAATTATCAGAATGATAATTTACAAATTCTAAAAATAGCACAGACTTTATCTATCATGTGTCAAGATATTGATTTATCTCACAGTATTAGAAATCTAAGTTCTCCTTGGATGACTATTTATTATAAGCTTATAAATAGATATCTTATATCATCTGCCTGAGTTAACCTTACGGAGATTTTCTCAAGCTTGCTTTCTTATGTATATTAATAAAGTTAAATTTAATTAACATTTTTATAAAAATATAAGTACTAATTTAATATTAAATTTTTATATTTTGATAGAATATAAGCAACCAAAAGATAACCATTAAATCATAATTAAATTAGAGGTGAAAACTCTACAGAAATTTATTTAATCATTACAAAATTATATTCATAATACATTCTAATTACTTTTAATTATAGGAAATTAAGTGGTATGAGAAGTTTTCTTGTCTTTAAATTTAAAGAGTAAGAAGTAGCTTAAGGAAATCTCAAATTAATTTGAAATTTGAGTTTTCGTTTCAATATAGCTCCAGAAAGGAGAAATGGAAAAAGCCAATAAAACAAACCTTTATTTTTATGGATTTCTAATAAGCTACAAAATAAAATGTAAAGCTATAATTAAAGAAACTTATTTTAGATGCTATTAGTTATTTTAAAAATACTAATTTAATAAATTCAAAATGTTTGCCTCTATATTTTTTATTTAATTTGACTTCATATTTAACAAATATTGATTTCAATTTAAAATAATATATTTTGAAATTCAATATGTTTTCTTTTAAGCCATAAACCATAAAAGATTGAATCATATTAAATAAACTAACAATTAACATATATGTATTATTAAAATTAATAACTCTAAATTTAATATAAATATTACTTAAGAAATTAAAATTTTAGGCGATTAAAATAAAAATAATAATTGCATTTAAATAGAGTATAGAACCTCTCAATGATTTTTTTGGATAGCTTTGTGATTTTAGTTTGAGTCTTCTGCTTAAGTAATTATGGGAGGACTCTGTAGTTAAATTTTTTAATGAAAAAAACTCAGAACATCGAATATAATAAAATTTATAAATTTCTTCTTATTATTTCTCACTCTTTTTAATACGCAGAGAAAAGATTCAAGAATAAATTCTGCCTCTAACAAATAATGTTTTAATAACTCTTACTTTTTAATTACCAAGCTTGTCAATTTATTATTTATGTTTTTTAAAAATTGAATAATTTTTCTAAAATCAAATATGATTTCGATATTTAATAATCTAGACTGTTTTAATCAGGCAAAAGAAGATGATAAAGTGTTAAGAATTTATTTTTTAATTGTTTGATGTTAATATGTATTTTATAGCATTTTCTTTTTTGCTCGTTAAATATAGGTAGAATATGAATTGATTTGAGAGATTACAATAAAGAGATGTGTAAGCTATGATATAAATTAATAAGAAATTTCTAGATTTATAACTGATTGATTTTAAATTGCGTACTTTTGAGCCTTACTATAACAGACTTGATTATAGTTAGTTTCTGAACATTCCTTAAGATTTTTTAAACTTTTCCTGTTTTCAAACTATTCTTCAGCTAATTGATTTTCATCTTCTTCATCATCATCGTCTTAATTTAAATTTTTTCTTTCATTATTTTATTTTTTTTGTTGCTATTAGTATAGCTGATAGATATATTGTTCAGAAAAAAAATAAAAAAAGCGTTTTACGTATAAGTTTCGAACCTTTGAGTAAAAAGTCACTCATCTAGGCGTAAACCAACTGAGCATCAGATCTTCAATCAAAGTTTATTTTTTAATTTCATTCAAATATATCTCCGATTCTGTATTTGTATTCATCCTTTATTTAACGTAATTTCTTTTTAAATAAATTTCTCTCTTTCAAGTAGAAAACAAATAAAGAAATTATTGCATAATAAATTTGTCATATTAAAGAAATTCATAGCTTAAACTAAATTAAAAAATTCTTTAGAATAATTGAGAGAACAAATATGTGATAAAACAAAACTCAAACTTAATAAATTTTCAAAAACCATGACTTATAAATATTTTATAAACAAGAAGGAGAAACTGACAAGCTTAGTTTTTAAAGAGTTCAAGAAATATGAAATAAATCTAAATCTATTTTAGAATAAAATTCAATTTCTTAGCTGATTACAAGAAATCTTTTAAAATTTTAAAAAACTTTTTTTCAATAAATAATTTATAAAATATCATAATATAATTTAAAAATTAGTGATAGAGTCTTTACAACATCCTTATTTTTATTAAAATTGATTAGAAATTATTAAAAACTGAAACTTCGCAACCGTTTTATTTTTTTCTTAGACTTATATTTATAAAAATGTTTTTGAATTTTCCAATAAAGATAATTTTTATAAAATCTAATCTGCATTTAATTAAAAGCAAATCTATTTAAGAATATTTTATATTTTAGAAAATAATTTTTCACTTAAATCTCTACTTATTTTTAATAAATAAATCTGAAATAAATTTTATTTAAATTTGAAGATGCTTAAAGTTTTTATAAAATGTAAAAATTATATACTTTAACTCCTGGAATCTATAATGATTAAATGAATTTTAACTTTGCTTCTTAATTCATTAGTAAAGGAGCATAATTTCATGAAAAATTAAATATTAATTTCAAATAATAAATTAATTGAATTATATAATTCTCAATGTAATATTTTATATAATTACTATATTCAAATCATGTAGATGAAGAGAACTTGAATTTTTTGTAATCATAAAATAAAATAATTATCTCTTTAGCTATTAGTTTAGAACCTTAGAAACTTGATTTAAAAATATTTATTTAATATTAACTTTTTTAATTAAATTAAAAAATAGAAACTTCTAATTCAAATCAAATTATGTTTGTTTCTTGTTCCGAGGCTACTATATTTAAGAGGTAAATTTAACTAAATTTATGCATAATTTTATGGCAAAAACAGATTAAATACATGACATAAATTTTAATTTCGATTTATGAAAACTAATTCATAACGAACCTGTTCTATTAGGTAAGGGCTTACTCCTTATAGAGTTAAAATCCTTTTGTTGCATACTAGTTAGTTTCTAGCCTGTTCACTGCAACCGTTGATTAAATACTCCCGATAGCCGCAAGAAAACTCGAACGCTGCTACTTGTATAAAAATGCAATAGCGATAAATCTTTGCCGTTCAAGCCAACCTTGACTGAGGGCGTGATTCCTCGGAAACATCGGTTGCCTAGGATGCCTATGCTAAATGTGAAGCAGACAGATCTGATAGAGCTCGCTCTCCTCCTCATGTAGTGGAATGAGCGATGTTCTCATAATAGGTAAGCCTGCTCCTTCGCCCCCTTGGACTCTGGATCTGAAGGTATCATCAACAAATCTTGCGATGACCTCCACTGATATCTCGCAGTCAGCTATCTCTCAGCGTCTCTTGACACACCAGAAAAGAGATAACTATTAGTAGTTAATATAAGCATACGCAATATTGATTTTTTGTTTAATCACAAAATTTATTACTTTCTCAAAATACAGCTTTATTTTATTGTCCTTTTTATTGGATTAACTGAAAGTTATCTTCCTTTTCTAAGTTTCTTGGGCTAAGCTATGAATTTTGTTGTCATTTTATAATGTCACTAAATCATCATTATGCTGTATAGATTCTCTTGTTTTAAATCAAGATACTGCAATCAGGAGTAGAAAACAATATTTGAACGAGCCACAGTAATAAAATATTTTTAAAAAAAATTAACTTTAAGTTTAAATAACATTTATAATATCGAAGCTAAAATTAAATTCAAAATTTTAAATTCTTAACAAATTAAAACACTGAAAATTAATAATATATGAAAACATAACAAAAATTAATTAGTTAAAAAAATAATAATTTATATAGAATAATATTTTAATATTGCAATTTGAATTTAGAAATACAATGAAAATTTATAATTAAATAATTATGGATTATGGTTTATGGTTTAGGTAGATTGTAAAAAAAGAAATTAAAATAATATTTAAAGATGAATACTAATTAATTATCGTTGATTGAAAAAAGGGAATAATTTGAATCTTAAGGCATCTATTTTTAATATTTTAATTTCTGGAGCACTTCAAAAAACTTCAAATTCATTCTAACATAAAATAATTTAAATTTTAATCTAAATATTTTATTCTTGAGTTTCAAGAATATATTTCTTATTAAAGAGAAAAATATTTTGAAAATTAGAATAGGAATAAAATCCATACACCTCAATAATTAGGAATAAATTAACTTATTAAAAATATTGCTTGAATTATCTTTCATCTCTATTATCTTAGTTCATCAAATCTTTAAAATAGAAATTGAAATAAAACAATTCCATTTTTATCTTTATAATCTAATATCTAAAAATCAAAATTAATTGTAAAATTAATTTAGTTTCTTGTTTTTATTTTTCCTGTCTTAGATTTATATTCCTTCTTTAAGAGAATAATATATGGCTAATCTTATAAAAATGCACAGGAACACTTTGCTATTATTTTTTTAATATAATATAAATTGAGAAAAATAGGATTAAATTATTTGATAATTTTAAATCATTTATTTAAAACTTAAGTAGATTTTTTTCTCAATTAAAATTGCAAATGATAATTGAAGTTTGAGTTGCTATTTGGGTAAATATAATGCAGATATAATTTAGTTTCAAGCTACATAAAACTTTATGTACAAAAATAAGTGGTGAATACAATAATATCCACAAATTATTTTATTATTTACTAAACTTGAATAACTTTTATATTTATCACTTTACCTTTAAATATTTAGATCATCCTTAGATTTCACTAATTTGTCATTCATTAATTTTGATATAAAATATCGGAGCAAAATAAAATGAAAAGGACTGATTGCAATTAATTTTAATTTTGATTTAAAAATTGTTTAAATATTATTATAATCCTTTATTACTAATATTTTGAGCTAAATTTTCTTTTAAAGAGAAATAAGTGAAGTGAATCGTGGGTTATAAGAATAAGAATTTATTTGTCTTTAAGCAAGAGGTTAGAGTCAATGAGAATGTTTTAAAGTTTGAGAAGAAAAGTAGGGTATGAAATATTTAGATATTAAATTTTCATTGGTTAATCACTGATCTCTACAGAGAAATTCAATTAAATATTATTTTTTAATTAAAGCTCTGATCATTATATTAAATACCTTTCTAAATGAAATTATAATATCTTTTTAAAAATTGCTGTTCATTAATCATTTTAGCCTTAATCACATCTCTAATTAAGAATTGGGCTTTCATCTTATATTTATCACCACGATTCACTTCACTTATTTCTCTTTAGTTTGAATTAAAAATGAAGCCTATAGTTTTATAATTTTAAAAAAAAAAATATTAGAAATATATTTTTGAACTTATATAAATTGTGATTTTTGGAAAGCAAAGAATGGAGAAGCAATCTCTACGATATTTATAATAAGTACCAAGAATCATTTCTTATGAGTTCTAGATTGGCATGATTATTTAGTAACGCATATAACTATTATTATAGTCTCTCTTAGAAAAAAAAAGTGTAAAAATAAATATTGCCCATTCTATGCATTCAGCTTCAATAGAAATTGAAGTATATAAACAATCATTTAAATAATATTAAAATTAAAAATCAAACATTCATATAAAATGTAAAACTTTCAAAGTATTTAAATATGTAATTTAAAATTTATATACTTTTTGGATAACGATTTATTCTAACAAATTACATTTAATATTAAATAAGACATATCTTTTATTTTGATTCGCGATCATTAAAGTATTTTTAGATTTTATTTTGAAGAGATTTACTAGAGGGACTCTAGGTTTAATTTATATTATTATAGAAAGATCATATTATGAAAGAAAAAATATTTCAAATTATAAAATAAATTCATTAAATTTAAATGCATAAATAATCATTTAATGTTTCTCAAATATAATGCTTATTTTTAACTTATATGCTTTTTAAATATCCTTTATTGGATTGAAATTTCTATAAAAAAGAAGAAAAAACTCACAATTTCAAAATAAATGCATTTCAAAATCTATATATTTTATAGATTAAATCTTAATAGCTAGTTTGAATAAGAAATACGTAATTAGAGAAATCAAAATCAAGAAAAATATATTATAGCTGAGAATTTAATAGAAAAGAGAATTAAATTAAATATTAATTTAAAATGAATAAATGAGTGGCATTTTTAATGTGCCCAATTTGAATAATTATTACACCATTAGATTCAGCATACAATTCTAAGAACTTTTCATACTTGCCACTTTTATGTGGGAACGCTCAGTAAAGATTTATAGCGGCACAAGTTTAAGTTCTCTAAAAGATATGAGGATTAGTAGAATACGCGCTTCATATCTCGCTATTTAGAGGTGCTGAGGCGATGAATGAAGAAGGAACTCATTTTAATTTTTGATATATTATCGAACAAGCTACAGATTGAAGGGTGTATCTGTGATTTCAACTGCCACGAAGTTCCAACTCTCTGTTTTAATCAATCATCGATTTTAATTAAAATCTCTTTTATATCTAATTTTATGCTTAGTAGGAAAACAACTATTTAAATTATAAAAATAATACATTTATTGCTCTATTAATATTTCCTTTTAAAAAATCGTTTTTTTTTATTTTGATCATGAGTTCTAAAATTTATATTTGCTGAAATTGTGTATGGGGATGTTTCATTAAATCTTGAATAACAATATTTGCTAAAAATTATTTTATCAATTGAAAGATTTTAATATCGTTTTTATCATTGTTTTATTCTTAAAAAAAATTATTTTAAACTGCTCTTAAGTTTAATTTTTAAAATTGTTTCCTTATAAATAGTGGTAATGGTTTATGAAAAAATTTATATTTTAAATAATTAAAGAATATAAGAATTCAGAGATTTTAAAAAATAAAAGGTTCTGAAATTTTAGTAATTCAAAGATTACTTTTTTTTTAAAGAGATAGATAATTAATTTTTTTTTTTATTTTTGTCATGGAAGTAATATTAATGAAAAAAATCAGAATTCTTGCTGAAATTAATCTCTAATTTCAAATTTATATCTTAGATGAAATTAAAATATTGTAATAAATTATCTGAGAACTACTTCAAACTTAGATCTTACGTAATTCAAGGGCGGGAGCCTTTCCTCGCCACCCAATATTTTTAATATGAAAAATAACTATATAACTTTGAAAAAACAAAAAACACTAATTCTTTAGCCCAAATTAAATATAGAGGACCTGCCTGATTAAATTTTTAATTGAGAAATAGAGTTTTAAATTTTCTAAGGTAGAAATATAATTTTTATGAGAATTTTTATATTCTTTGAGTTTATAAAAGACATTTATATAAATAAATTCCCTAACAACGTCCTTTAAGATTTTCCAATAGACCATGTTAAATAAAGAAACATAATAAAAAGGATTGAATATTTTATCATCTTTCAAAAGAACATAATGATTCATTAAAAATATAGAAACTTAGATATTAGTTTAGATAAAATTATTTTTAAGAGTGCTCTATCGAAAGAAGAGTACATAACAGTATAAAATACTGATTTTTAATATCTATGAATTAATTGCTGCTTTAAATATCTTTTACTTTTTAAAGGATCCAAATTTTTTCAAATTATTTTTCATTCCATTACAATTTAAATTGTTTGGAAATTAATTTTTTTTGAAGCTCGGAAATTTCAAAATTAAAGAAAAACCTTTTGGATTTGAATATGGACCTAAGAATTTATGTTTTTGGCAATTATTATTGCTATTATGTGATTTTTCATCTTATCATGAAAAATTTGAGTGGTGTGGAAAGGCCTCACCCCATTATTCAAAATATATAAGACGAATTCCTTAAATTTTAGAAATTAATTACAATATGAAAGAATCTGAATCCAATTAATATTGTGAAGAACTCAAAAATCTGCTTCAATATTAAGGATAGGCTTTTTTATCAATAAAATTTAAAGAAAATTTATTATACATTTATAATTCGCTAGATATTTTAAATGAAATAATTCATTATTCAAATTTATAATCACTCTCAATAAACCAATAAATGACAACATTATCCTATACGCCTATATTGCTATTTAAAATGCCAAATCTTTCTCTTATTTAATTAAATAGGCTCTATTTTTCCATAATTATAAAATACTTCTTTTACTTTCATTAATTAAATGAAGCAAGCATTTTACTCCTAAAAATCTGCTAATTCTTATCTTGATTATTATAAAATGCAATTTTTTTGAGGCTTTTCGAATGCTATATATTTTATTTTTATTACATAAAAATCATAATTACTTGCAAATTAAGATTATTTTAATATTAGTTAGCATCCTAATTAATTAATTAATTAATTAATAATTAAATTAATTAATTAAATATATCTGAAATTATAAATGAATATTAATATATTCATATCCAATTTATTCAAACTGTACTTTAATTTGTATAGGCAGTAAATAAACACTATTGAAAACTGAGCATTAGTCATATAATACTTTTATAAAAGTTAAACACTTATTTGAAAACAATGAATGTATGTTTAATATTAAATAGAATATGTAAAAAGAAATATTAGTGGCTAAAACTAAATAAGAAAATATAAATTAATTATTTTTATCATTAGATTTTATCATTAGGTAAGCTTTCTACTCTTTGAAACTTTGAAAAAGAATTTTTATTTTTGAATGTATTCTCAATTAATTAAAAATATTTCTTTATTATAGGTATAATATGAATGGTTTAGAGAAATTAAAAAAAAAGATGTAAATATTTAAACATTTGAGAATAAAATTAAAAGCATCTCTCGATTAAAAACTGCCTTGATCTTTAATTGATCATTTTTTAGTCTTACTGTGTTAGACTTACTTTTTATGAGCATTACTTATTTATTTTTAACTTTTCCTCATTTCCTACAATCTTACGCTAATAAATTTTCATCCTCTTCATTTCCTTCTTAGATATCTCTTAAAATATTTCTACTATTGCTATTACTGATGCTGCTATTGTTATTCCTGCAGCTGCTAGAATTATTGGTCACAAAAAATATATTTAAAAAGGTTTTACCTCTAGGATTCGATCTTTAATAAAAAAATGACTAATCTTGGCGTTCAACTTCTGAAAATCAGGTCTTCATTAAGTTTCTTCTAATTAATTTATCTAAAATATCTCTTACTCCACAAATCTGCATTGAATTTATCTTAAATAATAAATGTTTAATGGCAATGTAAAAGGCAATTCAACAAAAAGCTTTGATCATAAATAATAAATTTTATATTTTATAATTAAATTAAAATGAATAATTGTTAATTTTCTAATATTTAAAAGGACCTTAAATTTTTAGTGTTTAAAGTTTTAACTTTAGTTTATTATCAAGTTCTTATTATGGAATTTATCATTAATTTTGAAACTTCATTAATTTAAAAATACTCGCTGCAAATTAAAAAATAGTATAGTATGTTCTGCATACGTTTTTTAAAAAGCTTTTGAGCTTGATTCTGTAAAGCATGGACGAAAGAGGACGAAACTCTTTTCATCTGCGCTAAAACTTAGGACTGTAAAAGCTCCTTGTTGGCCAAGTATTGCTAGAAACATTATGATGAGAAAAAACAGTTAATTTTACTTTCCCATTAATTTCCGCAATTACAGTGAGCATTATGCCACCAGCATGCCCATTTAAGAAGAATTTGAAGCAACTTCTTTAAAGATTGCAAAGACTAAAAAGATTTGCTACTAGCAACACTGGCTTTTTAGCCAGTGTTGCAAAATCGGGGTTGAATAGATAATCTTAGGGCTATATGCTTCCTTATATATCTGTTAACATTTGTATCATGTCGTGAGTCTCCTTTCTATAAGTGAAAGTAAGGTCTGATAGATTTTCCTCCATTCTAATGTAACTTTCTTGTAATTTATAATCTTAAATATAAAATTTATTAATACTTTGTAAATTTTAACTCCTCATTTAAAAAATAAACTTTTGATATTCATTTAATATAAGGATAAAATCCTTTCCGCTCTGTTTTACTTAAACAGAAAGGAATCTAGTTAAAAAGATTTCCTGCTTCTTTCAGGCATATTTTCTCTCTTTAGATATTTAATTAAATAAGTTAAATATGTTACTATGATCTTATATTTCATTTAAAAAAAAATAATTTTGTCTTTTTGACTGTTTGATTTTTGAATTATAATAGAGCTGAGAATTTAATAAAAAAAAGAGAATTAAATTAGATATTAAATTAAAATGGAATAAATCAGTAACAGTTGAAGTGTGTCCAATTTTTAATAATAATTACACCATTCGATTCGGAAAAAAATTCTAAGAACTTTTTATCCTTGTAACTTTTGTGTAGGAGCTCTCAGTCCAGAGTTATAAGTGACACAAATTCATATGAAGATGATGATGAGGATTAAGAAGAATTCGCGAGTCATATCTCACTGTTGAGAGGTGCTGTGAAGATGATTAAAGATGAAACTAACATTAATTTTTGATAAGCTATCGAAAAAGCTACAAATCAGGGGGTGAATCTGCGTTTTTAACTGACACGAAGTTGCAACACTCCATTTATTATTTTAACCAATCATTGATTTTAATTAAAATTCCTACTATATTAAATATTCTATTTGTGGATTATTTTTTTTCATTCAGAAATGACGTAATTAATATTTGGATAGCCTTTTTAAGATCTATAAAATATAAAATTTAATGGAGATGCTTCAAAATGATTAATATCAAGCAAATTCAAATAAAAAAAAGAAAATTATACTTATAATGTCTCCTATTTAAAGATAATACATTAAGAATTCTTAATGCAAACTAAATTAGTTTTAATAAATTTATATTTTTCAATTAAGTTTTTATATCAAATAGCTTTTATTCTTTTAATAAATAAAGATAAAATTAAGAAACATTAAAAATGGAAATTCTCCTAATTGATGATATAACCTTTTGCAAACATTAGCTTCAGAGCAAATTAACTTTCAGATTAATAAATATTCATAAGATAATACAGATTATAAATATTGTATAACATTGAATTTAAATATCAAGCGTCTTTTAATTAATTTGAATTATATTAAGAATACCTATTAAATAAATAAGTAAAATTTTTGAAGCGTAAAGGTAAATATTTAACTAAATTAATTTTATATATTACTCTTTGTCAAAGTTCATTCCCAACTGTTACCCAGCCATTCCTCAAATTATTTTTCCGACCAAATAATTCTATGTATGCTCCTCCTGGTAGTAGCTTCTCAATCATAAGCTTGATTTTTTCAGGTTTTTGAGAGTGAGCTCCTGTAGAATCTTTTAAGACATCATTAATTGTGTAGGGTTATGTGCACTCAGGAACTCTGCCTTTAACTCCAATTAAACAGACTTCTTTACTGTGTCTTACATGGAATCCAAGTCCATTCTTGAACTCAACAGTTTTTCCTTATTTGATCCAAGCAATACTATCAACAATTCTAAAAAAGTTTAAACTATCTATTAATTGTCTTACCTATAGCCTTTATAGAGCATGAAAGCTATAGCATCACTAAAGTTGAAAGGTATCTGCCACATAAATAAATATCCTTCCTCCTATAACTCCTCTAAAGCTAAGTTAAACAGCTCTGATATTGGCATAGTTTTATATTTTATGAACTTCTTTCCATTCTTCATTACAATTTCAAGTGGCCAAGGATAGTCCATCATGACAGCTGAAAATTTTGTTCCTCTATATTTTTACTATAGTAAAGCAATTTATCTAAGTAGATCTGCAGCCCAAATATCAGCATTAATAGCCACACTTGGAAAAACTTAACTATCTTAATTTTAATGCAATTAATTTTGCTGATGCAGCTCAGCTGCTTAGAAGTACGCCTTATTTGCATTTTTTATTGCATTCTCTGATTATTTTAGTACCTAGTTGATTCCATAAATAGATTAAAACTAATCTTCAGTAGTGTTTCTTTAGAACTATTAATATTGATTTTAAATTTGGATCTTGAAAAACTCATTATATTTTGAAAGTGTTTTTACTAAGCTCTGCTATGCTAATTCTAAAAAATCCAAAGTGAATATACTTGACTCTGTACAATCTCCTTCATTTTCTTTCTTAATTTTTTCTATCTCATCTAAAATGCTACTTTCTGAAAATTTTATACTGCGAACTTATGCTTCTCATTTAATGTTAAGAGTCTTTTTATTTTTTTTGGAGTTATCTTTCAGATCGAAATATTTGAGAATTTAGCTCTTTGTATTTTCATTCCTTAGAACTAAAGTTTAGGATTTCAAAAGAGCTTCTATCACGTGCTTCTATTATTCAATCTAATCTAAAAGAAACTCTTCTCTATCTTTTTAAGTTTAGACAATCTAGTCCCGTTCTTTCAAGTAAGATAAGTATTAGATCTAGGTATTATAAGAATATTGGACACTGATCTTATTTTTATCAAGATTGCTAAAGTTGAGGGCCGAATAATCTTTTTGCTTTGTTCTTGCACCGCCATATACGAATAGTTTAGGGGCTACATCCTTCTTTATTTGTTTATTTATCTTTGGAACTTTTACATCTTAAATTCTTTCTTTTCCGCAAATGTAAAAGTCAATATTCTCTCTTAGTCTAGCTTGATTTGAGGATTCTAGTTGATGATATATTTCAGAATGGGTAGTTTTAAAGTGCTTTGACAAATCCTTTGAAGTCCACTAAGTTCTTTTCTCTCCTGAATTTTCGCAATGTATGCATGTCCTTATTGTTCTATTTATCTTTTGCTATGCACCACCTTTACTTGCTGGCTCTGATTCTTAGTTTGTTTTACACATTAATGCACAAGTGTAGATTTATTTCTCTAAAATTAATAATTTAAAATATCAGAAAACTTATAAATTTAATTTCCAAAAGTTAGGAACTTATAAATATCCACTGAGTCGGCAATTTATTTATAGAAAAATCAATAAATAAAGAAAGTAAATAATCGAACTTAGTGGCAATAGCTGCAATAATTTAGATTTAATTTTATAATTCAAATTAATTATTTGTTTCAAGAGAGCAAGTGCTTCTCTCTAATTATCACTTGAAACTCCTAAAGTTAAGAAATTTATGAAGGGAGAACCTTAAATATTTATCTAAATTAGCGAATTTAAGGTACTGAGTATTAAAATTATTATAAATGAGGTCTGCCTTTTTCAACCTTTCATTTCAGTATATTTAAAATAAATATTTTAATAAGTTTAATCAGCAAAAACTAAACACCCGTCGCATAGAACTCCGAGGCTTTCTGTATTTTTTATAAATTGTTAATTAAAATAATGAATTTCGAATTTAGCAATTGACAATAGCAACTCTACTTAAAAGTTGAAGTTTTTTTAATAATTACAGCCTTCAATATCAAGACAAAGTAATTTTTAATAATTACTTTATTTGTTTTGTGAATTAGTCATATTGCCACCTCACTTAATTTTTCATTAAATGTTTGAGAAAATTTTTGGAAATGTACTCGATTATTTTCGAGACATATAACTTTAGATCATATCTGATAAACAGTGGATCAAGAATAAATAAACTTTTGTAAAAAAATAGGTACATATCACATATTTAGCAAAATTTTTTAAGAATTAATGGGGTTAAGGAAATGTTGATTAAAATTAAATTGAATTTGATGATTATTGTAAATCTATAATTTTATATATAACACACGAAATTATCTAATAGGACCTAAAAATACCAGTGGATGCAAAGCACCTTTAACTTCAAATCTAAAAATATTAAAGGTACACAAGAACTCAACAATTCCATATTCCTCTTTAGAGTCATTAATTATATTTTCAGTTTATATTTAAATAATTTTATATTCATATTTTTATTTATAAAGTGTAAATGTTTTTCCTCATTTCATCTATTTACTTTTTTCAAAAAGTGTTGATCCATTTACCTCAAAATGTGGTTTAATATTTTTTATCATAAAATTTCATATATAGAGATATAAAAAACATTTTATTAAGAGGAAATATATATCTTATCTATCTAATTAATTAATTTCGCTAACATGTATCAATTTACCTAAAATCTATTCATGAATATTATAGGACTAATGTAAAGTTTTTGAAAAGTAAGTTCTAATCTTCTATATAAATTTCCTGCATAATGCGGAAACATATTTTCCGCATATGACGCATAAATCCGCAACTAAATAAAGATTTGGAAATAGGCGATAAATACACTAATATTGATTAAATCTACAATACTATTCTCAAAAATTACTTTGTTTTAATATAAAATTTAACTTGTACTTTGAAACTTAAATTCACATTTATAAAAACAATTTCAATTATCTTAGTTTATAAATTTATTCACTATTAAAAAAATTCTTCTTCAATCTGATTGGTATGAAGGTACACACATATTTAAAAGATTTTCAATTTAAAAATAATCATTATACAATTAGCTATCTAAACTATTTTGGAATTCTTTAATTTAATAGAATATTTAAATAGTGTTAACATACAAGCTTATAATAAATAAAGTATATGTTAGATAATGATTGAGTATTAGTTTTTACAACACTTCCATCATGCAATTATAAGGTTTAGGAAGACATAAACTAACTTTATTTTACAAACTATAAAAAATATTTTTAATAAATGCTCTACTGCTTAAAAGTATCTAACTAATAAAAAAGTTTCTCAGAATTAGAATACTTATTACCTTAATTTTAACTCTTTTTAAAGATCTATTTTCTTGGGATATTTTGACTTGAAAAGATATTTTTTAATTCTTCATTTAGATTGTAGCTGGACTTCAAACTATAATCCTCCACTAAAAGATAGTTTAATCTAATCTTGAGCATCAAACTAATCAACGTAGAAACTAAGTAGGTTATATCAATAACATATCGTCCAGAACATTTGCCTATCTAAACTTAACGAATAACTTAACATACACGAACACTAAATATTCCTCAACCTAATCAACATAGAATTTTTACCAATAAGAACATGAGACTATTTATAGTCTCATAACAACTATTGATATTATAAGGCAGGCTGACGCTTGGCCCAAAGACGTGCGTTTATGTTTCACCTAGAAATTTCCAACATATGTTATCAAAATACATACAACACTTCTTAAATAAGACACTTTACTTCATGAATTAAATAAAGAGAAAGCAATAGTTCACAATCCTCAAGTACTCCCAAACCTATAAAAGCTACAAAACGCGACACAAATTTTATCCTTGAATAACAAAAGGCTCATCGCGCATTTAAATTGCTATAATATGTATCTAAAAGAGATTACTATACTTATGTGGAATGATAATGATTACTGTTTCTATAGATTCATAAAAGTTAGACTACTATAGAAAAATTAAGATAATCACAAAATAATCATCATTTCAAGATAAATGTTACTTAGAGAGCTTTAGCATGTGTGTGTGAGTATTTCACACTTTCAAAAGGACTAGAAATTCTACTAATGTCTGAGAGTCATAGATACAAGACAGTTCCTTGACTTTCTTAAATTGGAGCATCTAGAATATTTACAAACAGAAGAACTTTCTAATTCATAAACTAACACCAGAGCAACCCTACAGAAGTCATCATTAATTAGCAAAAAGATCAAATATAAGATTTATGAGAGGAACTATAAATATGAGCTGATTCTTCACGTCCTTCCATATTCTCCCTAGTTAGGACCCTATTAGAAACTCTTTTACGAGTATACACTTTGAAGATTAAGAAGTCCACAGAATGAAAAGCGTCATGGAAGTAATGAACGAGAACAATCAAACATACATGTAGAAAATAAATGCAAGAAAATATTGACAACTCATATTGCAAATAATTCAGTGATTAAGACAATATAGACAATATAATAAGTGTGAATAAACTTATTAAGCTAGGATTAATTATTAAATAAAATTTTCTGAAAATAAATATTAAAATCTACATCTTATAGCAGTAGGCTTCTGATTTAAACACTTACTAGTTTTATCATTGACAGGATGAGCATCGAATCGAATCACATTCCAAGAACATTGTTGCTGAATCAGCGTTATTATTTGCGGATTCAGCGTACCGCATCATTAGACTTCGAATTCTTGAGGGAAGTCAACTCGAGCTAACAGGGATAAGCTTCAATGGATCTTTATGCTTCGAAAACTTTTAGCTGCTGAATTCTTAGATTGAGGGCCTACCACCCGTCTTTTCCTCTACTACGAGATCTTAGACTTAAATATAATAAAAGCTTACTTGAAATGAAGGGATGACTGGTAAGTTGTGATAGCCAGCTATCTGAAATAAGGATGAAATCATTTTTAGTTGAACCATCTGAAGCTGAGTTTCTCTTATCCTAAGTAAGTTTGACGATGTGAGTGAAGGAATAGTCAGCGTTAAAGACGATATTCCACGTAATGATGAAGAAGTAAATTGCCTCGTCCAATGTTTTCTTGATTTTCATACCACATCCATGATCAGGTAGGAACCTCACAAAAAGCTCAGTCATCCTTATTCCCTTGAAACACTTGTCGACACTGATACGCTCATCGCTATTTGGCACCTATTAGTCCCTCTCTGAACCTCGCACATTTTTAATAGTTGCTTGTCTCCTTTGAGGATCTACCTAAAGTAATCCCTATTCACTCCTTCGATCGGAGGCATGTAGTACTCACTAAAATAAATATTAGTTGCCTGATTTTATTTTACGTATTTCCGTGAAGTAGGAGTAGAGGTCGTGCTTCGATCGAAATCTCCCAACCAACTCTTGAGGGCCTATCCTCATCAAAGTTTCGTCCATATCTCCTTCCATTGATTGCTCGAACTGGTCCCACTTTCGTTTTTAAGATTCCATATTCTAATTTAATAGTTAAAGTCAGCTATGAAAAATTTGAAATAAAGTGAATGATTTTCTATAGTAAATAGCCCAGAGTAAATGATTATTTATTAAGAGAAAATAGAAGTCTTTATAGATGATGAAATTTTAAAGATTGAATTTAGGCTATAGTTTATGCTTTTATTAAAAAAATGTGATAAAATGTGATTTTATTGTGATTTTCTGTGATTTTTTGATAATTTTGAAAAATTTGAAAAATTTAGTTTTACCTTAATTGAAGCAGAGTTAGTTACTATATAAGGATAGTGAGCTGATTTTTGCGATGGCGAACTATTATTGTAATAAGAATTTATTAACCATAATTTTTAATTAGTATTAAATATAAATGAAAGAGGAACACGACGACTATGACAGCGATGACTCTCGGTGTGTTGATGAGTCAAGCTATGAGGATGAAGAGTTCACAAGAGTTATTAAAACAACCAAAGGAGGAATCATCAAGTAATCTAAGAATTAAAGTTTAGGAAAGAGAAGTAAGTTTTCAAATGTGATTAACAACTCTATAGAGGCAAGAGAGTTTTCTGGATTGTCATCCAACTAGGAAGCAATAGATATACTTGAAAAACTAACTAAGGGATTCAAGCTTACAATGAAGGAGATCCAAAATCATAAACTACTCAAATCACATCCTCTCTCAGAATATGAGTCTGATGAAATACGAGATTTGATTAGAGTCAAGAGATAAAAGATGCAAAGAAGAAATGCTTCTGTTGCTTCTTTGAAAGATTAGCAAGATGAAATCTTGAACTATCTATCTAACTTTTACATGGAAGAAAAAAACGATGCTGATAAATTAATGAACTAAGAGAAGCAGTCATCGGATTTAATAGCTCCTTAAAATTAAGAGTCTCAGTATCAACTAGCCAAAGTATCTAAATTTATACTTCAAAACTACAATGAGTTAGAGATAGCAATCAAACTCTAAATTCATAAATCACTTATTGAAAAATTTGTGGAGAATCCAAAACTGATGACTCTTTGTTAAGAGTATCAAATTAGCTTAGAGCAAGATAAACTAGAAAAGCTATTTAAATCAAGAGAATTGGATAAATTAGGTTAAGAACTCAAAAGACTTAATTTAAATTAGATCCTCGACATACATTTAAGAATGTAAAAACTCATTCCAAACTTATGCAACGAAGGATAGACATTATTTTTCACTCTCTATCCATTCTTGAATTCACCTAACATTTTAGACAAAATTCAAGACTCATAAAAAGAAGTAATAATATAAATGATTCTTTCACTTAACAGATACCTTCAAGACAATGACATTTTATACAACTCTCATTTCATAGGATTACTCATAGACTCATTTCCATTACTCCTGAGGGAAAATACTTAGCTAGATAAACACTAAAATCAAATAGAAAAAAATATGAATGACCTCGGATTCACTCAAGTTGAATCTCAAATCATTTCAGTAAACCCCAAAAACTATTTTTGGCCAGGGTTTATTAAAAAATTGCAAAGCTGCTGCTCACGATCAAAGCAAGTTTTGATTGAATTCCTATCTAAAGTATAAGTACTATCGGATCCATTCATAATATTTGATGAGCTGCTTGATCTGTTTAGAAGCCGAGATATTCTCTTCACTCTTATCAACAAGAAAGATAAAATCAAACTTCCATTAGAGAGGTGCCTCCTTATTCTCTAATCAATCAAAGAGTTTTAAAAGTAGGACATAATCAACATTCTAGAACTCGATGAATAAAACTGGATGAGGGAAATTAATAAGCGCACATCTCAAAATTCTACCAAGACTTTGGAGCAATAAAAGAATGCTGATAATAACAAACAAATTTTCGAAGAAACAATAAAAGACTTTTAATAAAAGAGAGAGGTATCCCTTGAAGAGATGATGGAAATTTCAGAAAAGGTGGAAAATGTTTGTGATTAGTACAAACATAATGAGTTTCAGGCAACGATTGCTGGGATAGTTCTGAGTTGTTCAAGTAGCATTATTTAATGTCATCTTCCTACTGCATCTGGAAAAACTTGGATAATTAGTTTAATAGCTGAGTATTGGAAATAAAGAGGGAAAAAGGTTCTCATCTTAGTATTGAATGATATTTTGAAAACTCAGGCATAGAGATAGCTCCTTCCTCTAGGAATAAATTTGAGCATTGAAACAATTGAAAACTTTTATGGGTAAAAGAATAATCATGAGATAACTATAGTTGATGAGTACGACTAAATAATTTCAGCTCATCCATTTAAAGTTGTTTAAGGAAAGATTTTTGGAATATGGGACATGACGCTGACTTAGTGCTATTTGTTCAGTGCTACTTGCGATCCTGGAATTTAAAGGATTATATAGAAAACTCTTGGGCAAACTAAAATTCTTTCATTCCAAAGCGAAGTCGAGTATGTGTCTGGAATCCAGTAAGACCTAGGAGGAGACATAGAAATATTTAAGAAACAATCGGAGAGAGCAGATCACACTATTCATTTAATTGAAAAATTTGCCAAGCACATACCACTAGTTATCTTCAGCGATAAGGACACTCATGAAAAATACGAGAAGATAGCTAAGCAAATAGGAGTGACAAATTTCAAGAGAGGAATTACTATTGAAAGTTTGGACGAAATCTCCTAGTGGCACAGTGGAGTTTTGATGCTGAGTCCCGAGGAATGCTGTGGCTATAACACCCGATTCAGATAGGACTCGAAAGTAATCATCTCATGTAATGTTAAATCGGAAAGTCAGTATCAATAGATGAGAGGAAGAAGTTCGAGAACAAGAGGTATTCTTCAGTCAGTTTACATCGCAGTAAGCAACTAATCTAAAAGTTAAATAATTCAAGGAATGAAACAACTTTCAATGTAGTAACTTATAGATGTTGAAAAACTACTTGAAGTAGTTTACAAGAGAAGAAATACTAAGATACTAATCGAGACACTTCAATAATCGACAGAAGCTAAAGACGAAATAAGATCTTTGCCTCATTTAAAGCAAGTTATAGGTGAAAAAGAATTTAGACGACTTTTATGAGTGAAGTTCCCTCTTCAAAACATTCATTCATTAATAGGGTGTCCAAAATTAATTAGTTCTCAAATAAAATGAATTAAATTATTATTTACCCAAAAATTTTACTAATTGTAGAATAGTAACTATTTTAAGAAAGTTTATCCAAAAATAAATATGCGGATTTTCCGCTTAAGCGGAATTCCGCTTAAGCGGAAATTCTTATTTCAAAATATTTACTTTATGTAAAACTTTACTAAACGCCCAATATTATACTATTATTAAAAATTATTTTAACAAATTTAGATAATTTAATTAAAAAAACATAAAATATTTTGGAAAAAAATAAATTATTACCCACCAAAATTATGTTTTATAATGTCTCTTTCACAAACCATTTATAAGTCAAGCTTTTGAGCCGAAATTTTTAATTCTTTTCAAATAAACTGATTGTTAAATTAACTCTAGAGTGAATTCTTTCACGAATTTAACGTTGAGAATTTTTAAGTTATTCGAAAAGAAGAGTTTTTATAAATTTCTTAGGTATTTTTTTCGTACACCCATTTAATAAACTTGTTCACTTGATTGATGCTTCACTTAAAATTAATCAATGGGAATTTTTTGACTCCAATTTTATTCTTGAAAGCAGAAAATATTTTCCCCTTATGAACCTTTAGCTAAAAGAAATAATGCAGATAAGAACTATCAGGTTCTTTAAAATTTTCAAATGATAAAATGTAAGTTAAAATTTGAATTAGGTAGGAGATTTTATAGGGGAAGTACAAAAATAGGGAGTTTAAAAATTTAGAGAATATAAAATTTTTAACGAAAGGAGTTTATTTAAGAAAGCTGACTTAATTAAAACTCATGAGAGAGTCTAATTATAGATTTGTAAAAAAATAGAGAACTAGAATCCATCAGTTTTATTTGGAGCTTTTCGCCTATAAAAAATTAAGCAATTCTAATGAAATTTATTAGCAATTGTTTCGATAAACCAACGTTTCAAAATTAATTGTGCTTTCTTTTGTGCTTATATCGTTTTGACGTGTATGAGACCCAGACTTGTGGATCAGCTAGATGAGATTCTGTAGTCATGAAGACTATAATTTTAATAACTTCATTTGAAAGTGATTATATTATTTCTTGTAAGTTTCATAATCTTTTCTCACAAATTTGGCAAACTTAAATCTAGAGTCGCTTAGATTAAAGCTTTTTTAAACATACTAGAAGACCATTAAATCTCAATCTAGAGAATCGATTGTGCCAGTTCTATAAGGATTTTTTATAACTATGACTCTCTCTATGAATTTGAGCTCGAAACCCTTTTTTAATAAAGTCTTGTTGTTGATGCTTCATTTAATCTGACTTTTCTCTTAATTAAGCCAAAAAATCTCTCTACAGGAGCTAATTTAAAATGGTAGGGCCCTAGAAACATTATAGGGATTTGCAGTTCTTTTATCTTATTTTATAAAAATGCGCTCCTATGATAAGAGGCATTATCCAAAATGAAAATGTGAGAGTCCCTCCAAGCTGGATCACTTAGAGAGATTTCATGAATTAATTTGAGGATGAACTCAAAAACAGAAAGGCTATTATTTTTTCCTGAATTTACTGAGAAGAATGCTTTTTATTTATTGCTTAAACCTGCTATTATATTCACTTCTTGTAATCTTTTCGAATTTGTTGAATAAATAAGCTATTTTTTGTTTCCCCATCCTCTATGACGATGATTCGAATACTTTATCTAGCTCTCGTCAATATTAATCATAGTTAATTTGCTATATGAGTTCTTGATAAAATAATAAGCTGCTATCTGCCTTTCAATTTTAGAAGAAATTAGATTCACTCTCTTGCTCAAGAAATGAATACTTCTATATGATAAATTCATCGATTTTATCATTATTGTTCTCACAAAACTTGGCGAGGCTTTCAAGTTAAAATTAGCTAATAGGCCAATACTTAACTTCTTCAATGAAGAATTATAATCCTCGTCTTATAAGAGGATTTCAATTTTTCTAGCCAGGCTACTGTGAGATTTCTATCTTTGGCAAATTTTTTTAAATAGCTTATTCTATTAAAAATTTGAATCCTAGGCCTATGGTTTCTTGAGATCTTTATCTCAAAGCCTTAATTTTTTCTTTAATAATTTGATTGCTACCATATTTTTAATTTTTAGATCATTAGAAATGAAGTTTTCCTTGACCTTTAGCTCTTCGTGAAAGTTATGTGAAAGGATCGGGCTGGCCATTAACTCTTCTAGTTAGGATTAGATATATTCTTAGACTTTTTCAATTTCAGAAGAGAAAAAGTTATCGCTTTGAATATTCCTATCATTTGAGTTTTAATTCTATGCTCTCTCTAGTCTTTCCAAAACTAATATGTCTTTGTTGAGCGAAGAGTTGTCATTTTTTCAAAGCATTATTAAAACCATTAAAATTCCAGAAAGAATTCTTTAGTTTTCTAGACCAGCTGTTTCAGAGGTTAACTTTTATATTCTTTTGCTCTCTTATCTTGGATCCTAAAAAAGAGATTACTGCCTTTGGATAGGAAGTAGATTTCTCACATTATTTTCTAAGCTTGCTATTTTTTCATGCGAGAGAAGTTAGATCTTGATTGGTTAGATATCTTGGGAACCTAGGATTAATAAATTAGAGGAGTAGAAAGTTTTAATATTCACATTTTCTTTTTCAATACTATCCTCATTTGAATCTTTTTCATCTTCTGAGGAATCGGTATATTATCTTTCTTCTTATTTTCTTTTGAAAAAGTCTGTTATTTTTCCTTTTATTGATCGAAGTTAGTTCATTTGAGATGAAGAGAAGAAGCCTATTAGGGGTATGAAAATTCTCTATAAAGAAATGTTTTTCAGTGAAAAGTTTTCTCTTTGTAAATAGTGTCGCCCTATTTATTAGATATAATACTAGTTATTAATTATATATTTTAACTAATTAAATAGAGAGATAGAAGCAAGCCACTGCAAGTTAAATATCTATGAACTACTCAAATGTCAATGTGCACTAAGTGCGAGAAAAGATAGGCAGCAAAAAAGAGCTTTATGATTTCCTAACCTAAGAATGTAATGCTTTTCTACCTAAATTTACTTGCACCAACGTTTACTTTTTGAAAAGTATAATAAACGGATCTAAAGAAGTAAGTTTATTTATCAATTAACCTTTTAGTACCTGAAAAGAAACGAAGTGATTTTGAGCGCAGTTCCTTAAATTGAGGGTCTTTCAGCCGAAGATTTTATGGAATATGCTTTGAAATAACCTAGAATACTATCTTATTTTCCAGATTAATGCGACTGGCTTCATCTTGATAAGAAATGGATATGCGACATTATAATGTCTTTGGACAAAGAAGGCTGTCTCGCTATGATAAATTCAGCAAAACAAGCCAGACTTGAAAAATACAACTAAAAATAAGACCTCATGATCCAAATGAGGCCCGAGATAGCTCAAGCTCTCAATTAAACTCTATTGTTTAGCCGTAAGACATATAGAATTAATTTCCTATAGAGCAAAAAGGAAGGTCAGCTTTCCTTCTGAAGAATTCTTCTAGCAGAAAAAGAAATCTCAAAGAAATTGAAGAAGTCAAATAGGAGGAAAATCTCCTCAGTCATAGCAAATAGAAGTATTTGGAAAAAAACAAAAGAGTACGAGACGAGGTAAATGAGTTGCATCAGTAAGTAGAGGAGTTGCAAGACTATAAGAATTTGGTGATCCAACTTCATCAAGCTGGTGTCATCAATGAAGACGGCAACTTGCTACCCCAGCAGAACCAATATAATGACAAGATGGAATGAAAGTTCCTCAAGGAAAATTTTTGAGTGAAAAAGATAATTTAATTGCTTTAAATGAATTAATTAAAAACTTTGCAATATTAAGGGTCACAAAGTTCATATAAGTACTATTAATTACTCTCTCAAGTTCATCATTTCAGAGCCTTGATGCTTGTCCTTGTAATTCTCCTCGCCAGGTTTTAGGAAGTAGTCATTACCTTCGGTACAAGATCAGTTATGGCTGGCTTCTCTTCAGATAGCTTTCGAGAAATTTTCTACAAGGCAAGGTTATCGCCGACAATTTTAGAGACTTTTGAGGATCGGGGGTTGGGAGTTCTCTTTCCTATTTCCTTCTGTTATTTTTCTTTGATATCAGTTTTATTTTAGTCTTCATCCATTAACTCGTTCTCCGACTCAGTTTCAGATTAAATCTTTCTTTTTTATGCTCTACCTCTCGTCTTTTAGTTGGTGGATTTTATCTAAGCTTTCTTTTCAATTTTATTTATCTTTTTTTAAATTTTTCCTGGTTGCGCAACCTGGGGCTTGCACTAAAATTTTTCACCCTTCATCCCCTCGGGTTTGCAATCCCCCTTTAAAATTGAATTTTTTATTATTAAGATTTTTTAAATTAATACTGTTTTTTGGCTAGCTGCATTTCGATTTTTTTTTAATTAATTCTTTTTCCTCTTCTATTCCTTTTCTAAATTTATCTCCAGTTAAATTACACCGTTTTTGATATAGGTTTTGCAAAATTGATTGCAACTTTGAAAATTTTAAGTGGTTTTCATTTTCAATAATTTCTTATTTACAAGAAATTGCTTATTCGATTGTATCTTATGAGCCTCCTTGCCAAATAATTTATCTCCATTGGCCTTTGTTCTCAAGTCTACCTACTCTACCAATTATCTGCTCTGTTGTTCTCTTGCTAAAAATATCAGCAACTATGAGATAAATCCCTCCGTTTTGTTCTATTTCTCGAGAAGAGAGTAAATCTGTTCCTCGACCTTAAATTTCCGAAAGCAAGAAAACACCATACCTCTTGTTAATATTAGTAACGTTGAATTTTTCTTCCAAGTAGGCGTCTGTTCTTGATCCTTTGGCTATTTTCATGCTATAAAATTGAATCTCTCTAAATTTCTTGAAATAAGTTTCAATCATTTGGTAGGCAGAGCTTGCTACTATTAAAACAGGAGTGAGGAGGGTTTGCTTTAAAGAGAGCTCGTATAGAGCTCTGCAATATTCTATTTGATTGTTGAAGTAGAGCTTGTCTTGCAAATGAACTTTTTTATCTTATTTGAGTTATCCTAATGTTGGAAATTTTATCTCATTTGTGTTGAACGCCATACTTAAGCATATTTCCTCTTTTGAAGTCAAAGCTGATCCAGTTAAACCAACTACCTCCTTAGCTGACTTTAGATATTAAATTATCGAACTCATTTGGATTGGAGATCCATCAAAAATTATCCAATCAAACTCATCAATTACGATGGTGCACTCCTTTACGAAGTCTTAGAATTCTTTATTACTCATTTTACTCTCAAAAAACTTTTGAGTCATGTAATAAATCCCAAACTTTTTCTCAAACTGATTTGAGTTTACGTATAAGTTGCATCCACTTATTAACTTCTAAAACCTTTTCTCATCTCTAAGTATGAGGTAATCACTCTTTCCTAAAATTATCGAGCTTCTATTGTTTTAAAGGGATGAAAGAATGGCTACTGATGTGGTTAACAAAGTTTTTCCATTTCCAATACCAAAATTTATAAACAGAAACTGATCATTCTGTTGAGCATAGTAATTCAAGCATAACTTTTAAAGGCTGAGATACTTGAAGCCCAAATTATCTTCAAACTTTGAAATTTTTTATTTTTAAAACCAACTTTTTTTTTGACCTCATTGCAGAAAGTTAAAACGCTTTTGTTGTTTTTGTTTAATTTCTTGAGCTTGCAAATCATTTTATAGAATTGGTGCTAAGAAAATTCATCTTGAATTTTTGGATTTTTCAAAATTTATTTAACAGAGGAGAGATTGCCGTTTATCAAGTCAATTATTATATCGGGTCTGTTCTTAATACCTTTTTCAAGTTATATTGTGACTACTTTATTTGCTACTTCTGTGATCTCTGTTACCTTTCCAACCCATCTTGGATTTCTTTCCTTTTGTTCGATTGAAAATTTAAAAGGGGGGGGGGGGGGGCCCCCGGGGGACTTTTAAAAAGCCCCAAATTCTATGGAAAAGGAAAACCAATCCAATTTTATTTGGGGGGGGGGGGGGGGGGGGGGGGGGGGGGGGTTCTTAGTTAGCAAAGAGGTTTTTGGCAAGTCTAATAAATTTCTAATTTTAAAAGAAGTAAATTTCCCGATAAAGGTAAAACCAATATTTTTCGTCTAATAAAAAAAGTCCCTTCAATTTAAAAGGTATTTCAAATAAAACATTTTCCAAATATTTTATTCTAATTGGGGGCTTGGGAAGTAAATCTTGAAATTTTTTAAAAGGTGTTTCACCTAAATTATTTTTCTATAATAGAGTAAAGTTCACAAAATCCTTTTAATTTAAAGCTCCTGCTTCAAGTTCAAGTTGAGTTCATGGACTAAGCTAAACATCCCATCATAGAAATTAGAGGAGCAAGTAGTTTTAAGATTTATTAGAAACTCTAGTAGACTCTGACTATTTCTTAAGCATATTTTTTCTAGGAAAGAATATCTCTCCTAGGGCTTGAGAAGCATGTACTCTCTTAAATAGTTAGAAGTAATTTCAGACTAGATTTTTGCACCATAGTTTGCCTAAGGGGTCTATGCAGCTTACTACGAAAGAGAAGGTGCATTCGATTTAGGTTATATAGGCATGGGCTCTAACATAGCGCTGTAGTCGACTATGATTTTTTATGGAAATTTTTTCTCTGAATGCTAAAAATCTTTTAGAGACTTGCTTCCTTTTTTCTGGGCTTTATTTAGCAAATACTTGCTCAAAAATCGAGGGAGATCGCGTGAGTTTCGAAGTAACTTGAATTCTTCTAGTTTAAGAATTTTATCGAAGTCATAATTATGAGATGGAAGTATGAGCTTTGCCTTGTCGATTAAATCTGGAAACTCAGCTCCATCATAAACTGAGGGCCGTCCTCACTTTTTAAGCAAACTTTAATTAATCGTAGACTCATCTTCCAAATCATTGAATGCTGGAGTTTGAACAACTCCAAGTAGAGAAGATGAGCTTTAAGGAACTTGTGGATCAGTAACTACTTTGCTCGGAACAGAGCCAAGCGACTCTTGCGAAGAAATTTACTACATTTTAAATAATTGTGGCTCTCTTTAAAATTATAATAAGTTGGAATGAAAACTTAATTATTCTTAATAGAAAAACTTAAATCATCTTAAGTGCTCTTAATTACTATTTAATACACACTTAATTATAGTTCATGCAAAAAAACACGCCTTTTTTCAGCTTCGATTATTTAAACCTAGAAAAACATTTACCAAAAAAGCCAAGAAGTTGGGAACTTTTAAATTAGGCATGGGGAAGGAAGCTTGAAAGATTTTGGGAAAATTCTCGTGCATTCCTTCTTTATCCAGACCAATTCTTGTGCCAAGGGATGAGAGACTTTTTTTACATAAAAAATTAAGAGTGTTTTAAGTATTAATAAAAATTCTTAATTAAGGATTAATAATTTAAGGCAACCAAAATTCTTGTCTCATGCGAGAGCCTCTCTAACTAATCTGCTCCAACTAAAAACCTAATCCTTTGAAGCAATGGAAATAAGGAGACTTAAAATAGACGATGAACCAATGCTCTAATGAGTTAAAATTAAGAAAAGAAAAAATATCTAAGTTTCAAGAGGTAAATTAAAGTGCAGTGAAGAACATTGCATAAAGCAATCCCTGAGTCTAATGAAGAAATATCACTCTAACTAGAGTCTGAAAAGGGGAAAAAAAACAAACCTCCAGCCTGGGAAACCTTCCGAAAATAAAAGAACACTTTTATTACTTTTCCCTAATAATAAAGTTTTAAAATTTTTCTCCCTACTCAGTCCTAAAAGAGCTTAGAATCTTAAAATTTTTTTTAAGGTTAAAAAAATTTCCCTTTAGCTTCAAAAAATTTTAACCTTAAAAAACCGGGGGGGCCCTGATCTCTAAAGATTTAGCGGGAAATAAATTAAACCCAAAAATGAAAATAATCTTGACGGGCCAAAAGTCCCCAAATAGTAAAAAATTGGCAGTTTCCCCTTAATAATTTGTGCCCTTTAATTTTCATTTCTTTAAAAAAAATTTTAAATTTAATAATATATCTATTCTAAAATTATAAATAATAAAATTAGAATTTCAAAATTTAGGCCACGTGATGTGGCACCAAAGTAGGGGTGGCTGGGGTAGGGTGATCTGCCGACCATTACTTTACTCAATGCCATTACTACGTTACGTTTATAACCCTGAAGGCGATCTAGATTAGTAATACGTGCTAAGCTATGTAATGTGTCTAATAGGCGGGTGCGTGGATTATGGTGAACCACAAAGTCGCGCAAGAACTGTGCTACGTTCCGGCCTGTTGCCCATTGACTCTTTTTTAGTGCCCTCCAAGTAAAGGAGTTATAGGAACGTAATAAGGAGCAATGGTAGAAGTAGAGATTCTCAGTAAAACTGACGGGTAAGGTGTAAGAGTATATTGTAGAAGTACTCTCAAATTCAGCCTATGAAGATATGCATATAAAATTTGACCACTGAAATTTTCAATTTTTTAAGCATGCTGAGTTTCTTTATTCCTTTTTCCATGTCTAACCAATGCTGTAATCTAAATGTGTTTTGAGCCCAAGCGAGTCCTCATATGTACTATGAATAAGAGATGATGAGTGAGTTAGATGCCAAGTACAACAGGGGATTCACTATAATCCCATAATGACAACAATAAGTAATTACTGATTTAAAGAATTCATGGGCTGACACTTGTTTAGTGAGCGCTGCTACACCTGTTATTATCGTATTTAATATTCCTAAAATGGGTGCTCCTTAATTCCTTAATTCCTTAATAAAATAATAATTATCATATTTTCTGAATTCATAATTTATTGCTCCTTATACATATGCTAATGAAAGACAACTATATAAAGAATTGATTCATTTTTAATATTTAAAAGCTCTATCAATATATAAATTTAAATGATTATTTTATTTTTATTTTTTAACTCAATACTTAGAAAAAAAGGACGTCCAAAAAATAGAGTTTAAATTATGTTCAGTAAATTATGCAACTTAAAATAAAGAGAAGGAAGAGAATCTGATATCTTCTGTATCTCTTGCTTATAGTTTCGATTATACTTACTCAGTGTGAAGGAGAAATTTTTCCTAGAAATCCTGGAAAGTGAAGTTATGAATTATGACTTCAGCTTCTTTTTTCACTAAAATATAATGTATTTCAGATGATAAACTTGGAATGGCTCTAATTATTAATTCAAAGGATGCTTCAAGAGTTATATATTTACATGATGTCCGCAAATAACTTTTTAAATATTTTGTTTTTTTTAAAATATTAAAAATTTTTTTATTTTAAAGAATCTAAAGAAAAGATAT
>JAJKFJ010021425.1:0-13851 GCA_027382625.1 Tetmemena sp. SeJ-2015
TCTCTTAATAATTGTGAGGGGAAATTTTTATAACTTTCAATTTACGATAATTTCTAATCTAAAAAATTTTTAAATACTTTATAATTTCCCCCCTTAAATTTAAAAAACCATTTTTTTATTCAATACTTGTTCATTAAATTTGAGTTTAAAGAACTTGAAACTGCAAAATGTCACGGTGGAAAATTTTTCAAAGTCTCCTTTGTACAATTTATAATTTAAATTGGGACACCTCAGACTTAATTTAGTTTGAATGGGGTACCCAAAAAATTTTATTATTAACCAATTACCCCAATCGAAAAAATTGACAATAACAAACTGTTTTTTTTTTAAAAAAACATCAAAAGGGAGAGGGAATTTCTTTTGGTTTTCCTTTTTGATTTTCGCCCTTTTAAAATTTAAAATCTTAGATTTTTAATTTAAAAAAATTTTAAAAAAATTTTTAAATTTTTTAATTTTAATTTTAATTTGAAAATAATTTTTTTTATAAAAAAGAATGGGCATTTCGATAATTTTTTATTGTTTTGTTTTTTTGAATTTTTTTAAACCCCGATCGAAAATAAATGGTTTTATCAAAATTTTTGGGCCCACGATGTTTTTTTTTTAAAAAAATTTTTTGGGTTTTCAGTGAGGTTTTTTTAAAATTTTTAAAAATGTAGGCCCTTTTTCAAAAAATTAATTTTTTTAATTTTTCCCTTAAAAAATTTTAAAATGCAAAAATTTAACAAATTTTCCCAAAAAATTAATTTATTATTTAATACAATTTTATTAAAAAATTTTAAAATTTTTTTCCCCAAATTAAAAAGGTTAAAGTGTTTGATACTTTATTTTTAAATATTTTTCCTTTTTTTTTCTTTATTCTTTTCTTTTTTTTTTTGAAAAAGGGGGCTAATTTATTTTTTTTTTAAAATAATATTAGGGGGGGAAAGATAAATTATTTTTTCATTTAAATTTATTATTTATTTGACCTTTAAAAATTTTTCCTTTTTTTTTATCTTTTTAAAAATTAACAGGTTTAAATTTTAATTTTTTATTTTTTTTCTTCTCCCCTTTACTTAAATTATTATTAAATTTTAAAAATTTCCTCAAAAGAAACAAAAAATAAATTTTAAATTTTTTTAAAAGAAAAAATATTTAAAAATTTTTTAAATTGGGGTTTTGTTTTTTTGGAATTTAATTATGTAAAAATGATTTTTAAAGGATTTTTTTTTAAAATAATTTAAAAAAACCCGTTAAAATTTGTATGATGATAATCTTTTTTTAATTAATATTTTAAAAATTTGGGAAATTTAAAGGGAACCCCAAAGGGCATATAATACTTAATCAATTTAAAGTAATTCACAAGCCCGAAACTCCCTTAAATCAAAAGTTTTGGGGCCACGTACCGGGCCGGAACCCAACTTTTTTTTCAGGTTTTAGTTTAGTGATGACGCATACCCCCCCTTTTTATAGAGATGGAAAAGGAATCTCTACGTGGTCTTCCCAATTTCTAGCTCTACTGTGTCGACCTAAAAATCCACCGGTTTTCCCAGAGGTCGCCGAAAAAACCCAACATCCAATGCTGATCGGGGCGGGGGAACGGGGAAAAAAAAAATAGCAACCGGTATTTAAAACCTAGATGAAAATTTTAAAAAAATTATTTAATTTTCAATAAGAAATTATTATGAGATACAAAAAATATATGTTTTTAATTTTTTTTACATTAGACAAAATTTTTTTAAAAAAAATTTAATTTATTTTTTTAAAAATTTAAATTTTTTAAAAAAATTAATTTGGGAAATTAAAATTTAAAATTTTAAAGTAAATTAATCTTTATTATCTAAAATTTGAATATTAATTATAGTATTAAATAAATCCATAAAGCTTTTATTCTTCATGTTCTTTAAATTTTATAGAGGGCTCAGTTCGTAAATATTACTTACCAAAGTTTGAAATATTAAGATTATTAGAGTTATATTTAATTGATTTCTCAGAGAATTAATTATGTATAAAATATCATACTAATTTTAGGTCAGAGCCAAAATACATATTAAGTGATAATTGCTAATTATAAAAATTATAATGATACGCATGCAAATATTTCTATAGTAATAACGATAGCATTGAATAAATCTTAAGCTATACTAAAAATATTTAAAGTATTTTTTATTTATTATTTTCTATTAACCTCTTTTAACATTTAGATTATACAATTTTAATTGAATAGCGACGGAGGAATATTGTATTGGGATTTTACTCAAGGAACTTCTTTTATTTTATTTCTTTCACGTTCACCCGTTTCAAATTTATGATAAATTAAAGGGGGGAAAAATTTAAAACCTACTTTTTTTAAATTTAAATTTTTTTTAAAACAATATTAAATTATATTTAAAAAAAAATTTATATTAAATTTAAAATTTTTAAAATTAGAAAAAATTTTTTAAATTTAGGACCCACACGACCGGCACTAGGCACGGGGGCCCCCCTTTCCCTGAAGGCTTTCTGGGTTTGGTTTTAACCAATTAGCTGGGGGTGAGTGTTAAAGAGGCAAAAGGGTTTAAAGGCAAACCGAAGCCCTGGGGAAAGGGGGTTTAGCCCGCTCACTGGAGAGATAAAACAAAAGGGGGTGGTTCCCCCTCACCCCCCTAAACCTGTTAGGGGTGGAGGGATAGAATCTATGGGAAAACACTCAGTCAAAAGCAAAACTGGAAAACGAAGCCAGACGCTACGGAGAGCGACTTGCTTCGTCCGAAGCTTTCCGGGGTTTTTTTTTCTCCTTTTTGGTTTTTTTTGGGTGGTCTGCAGAAGCCGGGGGGTTCTGCTCAGAGGGGTGAGGGGGGCGGGGGGGCCACGTGTTTTAAAATCCCATTTGGCTGGTAGGGTTTTTGTGCGTCAGAAAGGGGCGTCCCCAGCAAAAATCATTGGGCGTCACGGCCTATCTTAATTTTTTGGGCCCGGGGGGCCCTTTTAAATTTCCCCTTTAAATTTTTATTATATTAATTTTTAAAAAATTATTTTTCTTTTAAATTTTTTATTTCGATTTTTAAATTTTAACCCAAAAAAACAAAAATTAATTGAATGCTTACGGGTATTGCAAAAAAATATAAACCAGTAAATTAACAAAACAAATTTTATAAAAATAAAAAAGTAATTAAATATTGGATAAATTTTATCGAAGGTATTCATAAACCTGAGCAAAATGTTAAATAAGTGATTGTTTTAAACATTATATTTTAATTTAATGAGAGAGCTCCACAATGTTAAAATCATGAAGAGCATTTAACCTTACTTACTTTTATAGTATGCTATTTAAGAAGTTGTCTATTGAGGGCGAGATTAGACTCCTTCTGAACGTTATAGTCTGTCAGCTTCTTCTTCAAGGGATCATGATTATGTTCTTACTGTCATTCAATAGTTCTCAAATCCTAGGATGCTTTTGTAACTCTTTGAATTTCCAGCGAAGAATTGCCTTACTTGTCCTGTAAGTTACATTAGTTAGCAGTTCTTTTAATTAAAAAAAAATTTTTGGACCCGGGCTGTTTCTTTTTTTATTTTGGGGGGTTAAATTGCAACCCCCAAAGGGATAAAATTAAAAAATTTTATTTTTAAAAAAGAAAAATATGATATAAATCTCTAAAGAAGGAAGCGAATTCTTTTTATTTCTAAATAAATTGACGATTAATTAATTTTAACCAATTTTATTCCACCTTGCCTTCAATTTCAGATTAGAATAGTTATTATTACAAAATAATTGCATAAATAAATGTAATTGACTAAAACTTTTAAATATGCAATCGCTTTTGAATTTTTCTATATTTTACTCTCTTAAAATTTTCAAATAAAGTAAAAAAAATTAATTCAAGTATTATGTTTAAGAAGTTAAAAATATGCTCATTCAAGTATTTTAATATAAAGATAAAGTTTGATGAAGGGAAATTCAACACTTGGTAAGTTTTAAACAAAATAATTCTTCATTAAAAAAGGAAATATTTCCAACTATTTTCAAAATGATTGGAGAATTAAAAAAAGAATTTTTAATAAGAAATAAAAGAATATTTACTTTAAATTTTTTTGTTGATATTATTTGTTCTGCCCTGATTTACGAAATTATAAGTTTGTATTTGTAAAGCCTAAAGAAAAGGATTAACCTCCAATCTACCCTGCTAAAATTTGTACTGTGATGGCTCCTTGTAGTCCAAGTATTATCAAGTATTACTTATACAATTTAAAAAAGGTAATTGTGAGAAATTATCATGATCAGCTATCTAAATTCTAATAATCTTCAATTCAAACTCTTTAAAGCAGTGCATGGATTGACTACTTACATTAACATTACTTTTTAACCAGTAATTCAAAATTAAAGTTGACACCACTATATTAATTTTAATAAAAAATTAAAATAAGATATATTAAATCCTTAATAGATAAATTTAAATTAAATAAAATCAATACGGGGCCATCATATTGTAAAAATAATTATAAATGAGGACGAAAATAAAAACAAATAAGCTTAAATATAATATTTAATATTTTAAGAAATTGTTTATTAATTTTCTCCCTTCTATTTTTATAGCCAAGAAGAGTATTGAAATCAGAAATATATAACCAATGTTCAGTGAAAATTATATTTCTCTATTTAAATTTATCCATTTCGAAAGCTTAAAATTTAAAACTTAAAGAGGTTTAATATATATTCTCTTTTCCCTTAATTAATGAAAAGAAAATTTGGATAATAATTTAATATGAAAAATCGTATTAACATTAATAATGAACATCACGAAGATAATTAAATATTTTTCCTCATTTTGTAGCAAAGCAAAATTATTATGAAGGTTCTTAGCATTTAATTTAAAAAAAATCACATATTTATATGATGAATATCAAAAATAATTTATTGAGTAAATCATATCACTTTTGCAGTAATATAATTATAATAATAATAATAATAATAAAAAGAAGATGGTTTTATTTTCAAGGTGATTAAGGATTTAAAAACATTGTTTATTATACTTTAGAATTTAATGTAAAAAGAAAGAGATTTATGGGAAAACTTTGCTCAATTTTTTTTCTATTTCAATTACTTTGAAGACTATTAGATAAGGCTTTAGCAGTTAGATATATAATTTATCTTATCTTTAAAAATTTTATTATTTAATGGCAGTTAAGCTTCCTATTTCTTCATATTTCAGAACAATTATCCTAAGCCAGCCAAGTCTTAGTTTCTCGAAAGTAATAGTGAAGTAGGGTCTGTCAGTAACTCCACCCTCTAGAGGATGGAAAGTTTACTTTTTCACTCTTCAACTTATTTACCCGATTTTTCGATGTTTATCATTTAATCAAAGTGTCAAAAATACTAAAGATAATACGAAATAGTAGTAAAATAAGAAAACATAAGAGTTCCTCAAGAAGGGAGGAGTGGTTGACAAAAAACCTAATTTCGCTATTGCTTTAAATAAAAAAAGACTGGGCTGGCTAAGTTTACTTGAACTCAAATATGTCAAGACGAAAAAAAAGATTATCATCTTTTAAAATTAATCATTTTTAATATATAATAAGTTATATATCTCACTTCTCAAGCTTGCTCTACAAGGCTTCAAATTTTATAAATTGAAAAACATAGGGTTTTAACAAAGTATTTCCATCTAATATTCTCTATTTTGCATTTAATTCTAAAGTATATTCTCATATTAATAATTTTAACTATCATGAGTTTTATAATTATTTATTTTGAATATCTGAATCAAGTATGATAAACAAAGTAGATCGTTATTTCAATAATTGTACTTTCAATAATATCAGATCAGAGTCAGGAGGAGGCCTGTTGGTGGATAATTTTTTAATCAACTGAACACGATGATTCTACAGTTAGATGGCTGCACATTCTAATGCTTACCTGACACTTCCCCTTACGTTATATCTGCATTTTAAGACCAAAGCCTACTAGACTTTTCTTCTGGCTCAGTTATCAACTAATTATAGTATAAATTTTAATTAAAATCAGAAATTATTTAAAACAATAAATTGAAGTTTGTAAAATGGTGTCAGTTAAATTGCGAGATTCAATCCTCTAGCTCCGACTTGTTCCATAGCTTGCATTATTCTAGGAATATTTCATTCTAGAATATTCTTTGTAGCCCATCTCTGCTGAGATAAATGGCACGCGCAGTGATCTCAAATCCAAATATCGATTTAATCATTAATTGTGTCGCTTATAACTCTTGACTTGGCACTCCAACACAAAAGTCATAATGATATAAAGCTCTTAGAATTCCATGTTCTATCGAATGGCCTAAGAATTATTTAAACTGGACAAAATTAAACGCCCTAAAAAACTTTCCCTTTTTATAAAAAAATTCTATTTTATATTAAATTAAATTTCCACCTATAATAAATTTATCAACCTCTAAACCTTTACTTATTCAAATAATCAACAATATTAATTTATATATGTAAAAAGGAATTTGAATTAGAAAATTTCTCATTCTCAAAAAATCTTAATCTTTTTACTTGATAAAAATGTATACATTAAATTTATATAATTAAGAAATACCTTAATGCTTTAAGTTTACATGCTTGGAGGATTAATCATAATAAAAAATTCTGCTTTCAAAAACTGCGTCAATTCTCAAAGTGGATCAGTACTCAAAATATAGTAGGAATTTTAATTAAAATTGGTGATTGTTTAAAATAATAAATGGAGAGTTGCAACTTCGTGTCAGTTGAAATCGCAGATTCACTCCCTGATCTGCAGCTTGTTCGATAGCTTATCGAAAATTAATCTGAGTTTCTTCTTTAATAATCTTAAAAGCACCTCTCTATCGAGAGATATGATGAGCGCAAAATCCTAGCGACCAAATATCAGCTTTGTAAGAACTTGTGTCGCTTATAACTCTTGACTGAGCGCTCCCACACAAAAGTTGCAAGGATGAATAGTTCTTAAAATTTCATGCTGAATCGAATGGTGCAATTATTATTTAAATCTGACACCAATTAAACAGTCACTGACCTATTCCACTTTAATCTAATATCTAATTTAATTCTCTTTTTTATTAAATTCTCAGTTATAACTTAAAGCATTTTTCCAAATAAAATGCTATTAAGTAAAACATAAAATTTATAAATGTAGCTTGGTTAAAATAATATATGGAGAGTTAAAATTTTGTTGCAGTTGAAAAGTTAAAACATCCGGCATCTGCAGCTTGTTCAATAGATTATCAAAATTTTAAATGAATTTCATCTTTAATAATTATCTCAGTACTCCTAAGCAGTGAGATATAATTTGCGTAAAACATTTAAAACAATTATGAGCTTTAAGTAAACTTGGATCGATAACTCTTGACTGAGCTCTCCCACACAAATATTTTCAGAATATAAAGTTCTTAAGATTCTTTGCTAAATCGAATGTTGTAATAATTATTCAAAATTGACACAATTTAATTCTAAATTCGTAGCTATATTAAAGCTGCGAATTTATTGAACAATTAAAGAATACTGATAATTTTATATGACGTTTTATCATTAAATGGCTACCCTTTCCATTAGATAGAGCACTCTATTTATTAGTTATTTTATCTTACAGATTTACAGTAGAGTTGTCAGCAGAGTGTTCAAGTTGTATTTAATTAACAGATTTTCGAAGAATAGTGAAAATGGAACAGTTACCCCTGAAACAGTGGTTCCCATCAATTTTGATCTCCAAATAGCATAAATGGTTATCATTTCTAAAAAAATAAACCAGCAAATTTTAGCATATACTCCATTAATGGTATATATTAACTGATTTTTTTAATGTTTTCGGGGTGTCGAAAATGGAATGTGCTGTTTTCAAGGGTGGACGGGGTATGAGTACTATGATTAGCTAACGACTTCAATCACTTTCTGAAGGGAATTATAAAATTATAAAAAATGAAATCCACATCATCTTTTTTTTTGAATTGCTATCGCACAAGCTATAAATCATGGGCCGACTACGAAATAAAAAAAATCCTGGCACTTTACAAATCCAATTTATTATTTTAATTAAATTATAATTTATTTTTTAAAACAACATTCAAAAAAGAGCTTAATTATAGAATTAGAAGAGAAATTCTTAACAATTTTATTTTAATTTGTCTGTAAAATTAAATATAAGCTATTAAGAGGAGGGAATTGTTAAGAAATTATTATTTTGCTTAGTATAATGTAAAAAGCTATAATTACTATGGCCCAAGTATTATTGTCGAAATATTAGACTTTTTTTAAGAAATAGATTTATCTATAAATTTCAATAATATAACAAACACTACATTTACTAATCTCCAAGCTGAATAATATATTTTAAACAAGGAGGAGCTGTATTCTGCACATATTGCGATATGTACGCCAAAAATTTAACTTTTAAGACTCTAAATGCATTAAAAGGAGGATCATTTTTTCTTGATAACAATATTTTTAAACAGAATCTTAGCATCATAAGTATTCTATTATACTTTGGAATTTAATCATAATTATTTTTATAAATGTTAATAGTGGTTTTCAATCATTAAGAAAAATTGAGGTGAAAATTTATTTCTAAATATAATCTATCATATTGTTTTTATTTTTAATAATATCTGTTTATGTCATCAAGAGTCAAGCTTCAGACTTTGAATTTTTGAATGAAATCGTCCATGTTTTATAAATGTTTATTGAAGTTGCCCAAAGCTATGTACCGCAGCCTAAAGGCTGTGTTAGCTGAGCCACTATGTGTGGTGAGTGAAGGAAAATTTTTTGAGGAAATCACTGCAGACAATGAGGCCCATGGAGTAGAAGTCAAACTAGGCTTTGGCCGCTTGCATCTCTGACTCCTCATGATGCCTAATCCAAGGAATGAGCTGCAGCTGCTGGTCCAGGCTTTCCTAACCAGTCTTGCTTGCATGACTAAAGTTGCTCAAAAAGACCTCTGGGGGTCTTTCCTTTATGTGAAATTAGTAAGGGCTGAGATAGCGGTGTAAAAAAGCCCATAAAGGTTCACTGCTTTTAAATATAATGAAGATCATACCATGCACCTTAATGAGCATCCAGGGCTGGAACGGGTTCTGTGAACCTTGCAAAGCTGTAGTTATACTTTAGTTAATGAAAAGTATTCCATTCCGCAATCGATAAACCTGATCTGTCGTAACGCACGCCCTTTTGACTTATGGGTGGTGTTTATCTTGAAGTTTTTGGGTCACTCACATTTAGACTTCCTCTTGCAACTCCTTTTACTAAAACGCAAATTGTGTTTTCGTCTTCCTATATTTGGGGGACCCCCCAAAAAAGGGCCTCCAAGACATGCACTTTTTACGTTTTTAGTGGACTCTCAACAATCGTGAGTGTATTTCATCTCGTCCAGGGCTATCGCATACTTTCGTAATCCTCACAAGGGGAGCTAAAAAAATAAGTCATCAAAGTGGTATCTCTTGCCTATTATCAGATTGTGTACAAAAGCGGGCAGGGTATACGCAAGCATTGCACCTTTTCGGGGTCCTCTGAAGGGGGGTGGGGAAGAGGGCAGGTAAAAAATTGTGACAGCTTTGCAGAAGGGGGGGAATTTGGCTGGAAAATTTTAGGGTTAAGCTACCCTATCAGATTTAAAGTACTTAAATATTAGAGCCCCCAAATTTTTAGTAAAAGGGGGCCCCTGGGAGGGGGATGAAGTCAAAAGCCTTTCGTGTCATTTGAAGAATTTTACATAAATTAGAGTAAAATTTTTTTAAATTCTAAAAGGAAAATCAAAAAAGCAGGGGCAGTTCTTTTGTAAACCCCAAATACTTTGATTGAAATAAGCTAGTTCCTTAATCAATTTTTTCTAGCTACAATTATAACCCTTTTAAACTTTTAAGATTTGGGGTTTTTAACAGAACCCATCTTTTCGTTAAATCGAGAAAATTTTTCCTTAAAAAGAAGAAGCAATTATAAGCCCCATCGAATAAACGTCGATGTTGCATTCCCTCCTAATCTCATCTTTTCTCTCCTCCCCCAGACAATGGGTGGAATGTAAATCAATAAAACCTACCCGGAGTCAAGCATATTCAAAGGTTGACAAAAGTACTAGAGGGGGAGTGGACCTATTATTCAAAAATAGTTGGGCTAAGAACCGGGAGTAACCTCTGCTCGGTGAATTTCGTCCACAATTGAAATCATCTTTGACAAAACTTCATAAAAAAAGCTGGGGAAAACCCTTTTGCAATTTTTAAGAAAAGTGTAATCGTACTCTTAGTACACGAAAACAATTCTCATCATTAAAGGGATCCTCATCAATAAGCTATCCCTTTTTATTTTTTCTAAGTCAAAACAAAGGGTTTTGTAATCTTGAAAATTCTAATAAGTTGCTCATCTTGTCAACCCCTCTTTTTTGAAGGGAAAAGAAATTTTTTGTTTATTATATTTTTCCCTCGGGTGAGAAGAAAAAAGCTCGCTTATTTACCATTTGTTTATCATAACCCGATTTCGTATCGTAAAAAATTTTATTTCTAAAGCTCGAGTTTCCAAAACTTCTTTCTGATTACCTCATCTGACTTTAGGAAAGCTTGGGCTAAAATTTAAAAAAACCTGGATTTTGCTTCGTTTTTTTCTTTCACTTTCCCTCCTCAGAAAGGGGAGTAGGTTTTTAGGCAAAGCATTCCTGGAATAAATTGGAAAAAGGGGCTGGTCTCTCAATGACGGGAGCTTTATCGGGGTAAAAAATCTTGCCCCATTCTACTCTTAGGAATTGGAGTTACTCAATTACAAGTGGGCTATAGCCGAAAATTTAAAGGTTTAAAAATTGAGTCTTTAAAGAGCTTCCATCTTTTGCAAAAGATAGATTTTTCCCCTTAAAAGCTTTTAAGCATTGTTCCCCATTTATTTTAAAATTTAGTAAAGCCTGGGGGATCAAGGCCTTAATGGGTCAATTTTTAGCTTAAAACTTTTTGAAAAATCCCAATGCAATTTCACCCCCTTAAAGGCTTTGATTTTTTTTCCTTCAACCCCAAGTTTTAGACCCTCTGTACTTTTTCCCCTCTGATCTTTTAAATTAAAAAATTATGATAGGTTTTCTACCCTCTTTCAATCTAAGCATGGTGGTAGGAAGTCTTGATTGGAGCAGTATTGACACTGCTAGGAGTTTAAAGTTGCGCTACCTATTACTATTGAGCTTTTAATTTTTTATTTAATACATAAAATTATGACTTAATTTAACATGATCTTTAATAGAGTTCTTAAATCAATAAATTTTCCCTTGAGCTCCAAGAAGAATAATTTAGGATTCCAAATTTAAGACTGTTTTTAGGCAAAAAAACATCCAATTTAAGACTCATAAAAAGATATCCAATTTAAGACTAGAAAATTTGGGGATAAAACATCCAAATTAAGAAAAGAAAGGGATGTCCCAATTTAAAACTGTTTTTAGGCAAAAAAAAATCCAATTTAAGACTACTTTAATCAAAATTTGGATGTGTTTAGAATTTTCAAAAAAGCTTAAATTAAAAAAAACTAGTTTAAATTAATTAAAAGGGTTTTATGAGGACACCCCAAACTCAATTAAAATTATGTATACTAAATTTTTCTATAATTCATTCTATTAAAAAGGCATAACCCAAGGAACTAGTTGCTGCTCAAAAGAACTCAAATTTTTGACCATAAAGGGGTATAATCTTAATCGTAAGTCCAATAGTTAAACCATTTAGCTGAAACAATTTTTTATTTGAAGTTTTATGAAGTTATTTTTGAAATCTCAAAAATTCTATGGTTTTAATTTACCCTTTTCGAAAGAACGATTAATTTTAAAAACGTGCTCTCTGGTTTTAAAATTTCTCATTAAAAAGTCTGAGATAAACTTTTTTAAATTTTTTCCCAACTTCATGGGCCCGCATTTTTTCACAAGGGGAGGACAAAGAGTAGTCGCTACCTTAATTCTACAAGATCGGGAAACTACCCGGGGAGGCAATTTTTTTTCCTTCTTGGACCTTTGAGGGGACTATTTGAAAAGCTATCTTCAGCAAAAGCAAATTAAATGAGATTTGAAGAAAAAAGTTCCTTTGAAATCAGCCAGGGAAAACTGGAAATTGGGGTAGCCCTTCTTTTCAAAAAAATATACTGGGAAAAAACATATGTATTTTGGAAAAAGGGAAGGCACTACTCTTTTAAAGTGAAATCGCAAAGGAAAGCGCAGCAAAAAAAGGAAGAATATGAAATTGGGTTCGTACTGTATTTCAAAATAAAAAAGAGCAACTTTAAAATAAATGAGACTAACACAAGTTTTAAGGGAAAATTTCATTTTGCGGGCTCCTAAAAGAGATTGCTAGTTACATAGGTCATAATTTAAATAAGTAATTTAAAATTTTTAACTTTAATTTCTTCCCCCACAAATTTTTTTAAATTTAAGCCCCCGGCTATGTTTGCAGCAGTCTCTTGTTTTTTGAATATATCTCGTAACAAAACCAAGTGCTTCTTGAGAAAACTTAAAAACACCTAAGGGAGCAATTTTATATTTCCCCTTACTTGAGAAAAACTTCTTCAATTGGTTGAAGAAGACAGTAAGGGGGTTAAAAAAAAGCTCTATTATGTTGTCCAAAATTTACTTGACAGCCCCGAAAGGGTTGCCCAAGTTATAAAAAACGATATTTTTCTTGGGATGGTTTCCCCGGCTTTTATAAACCCTCAACTATGTTTCAATTTTTTTAAAACTTTTTTAAAATCTTCAAGCTCCCCTTGAGTTATCATACTAAGGCAAATGTTTTAAGCTTGATTCCTTTCTGGCAAAACCCGATTTGGGACGGTTTTGCCCCCAATTTTTTGAATTGAAGGTTTGAAAATAGTTGTTAAATATACTTAAAAGTGGGTTTAAGTTGCAAGCGCATTTCTGTTACTTTAAAATTTGCTCATAATTTTTAGCAGGTCTTTCGTTAAGTAATAGCTACTTGAGTTATTATACCCCACTCCGTGGATTCTGTAAAATCAAAGAAGAGATTTCGATAATTTAAACTCTGGAAAGTGGGGGTGAAATTGTAAAAATTTTGGATAGTGAGAGGTCTTTTTGGTGGGTACATAACAAGAAACAAAGTTACCGAAGTTAAAAGAGAAGATTTTGCAGATCCTTGAAATTAGAAACCCTCCTTTAACGAGTTTGCAAATTTTCAATTGAAGAATAATGAATCCCGTGTTGTTAAAATTTCAGAGTAAATACAAAACACTCTGCTCTAAGAAATTTGGTTTCAAAATTCTAAATCTCGAATAAAAAAATTGAGGGTTTCAGGCTAGACTGTTTCTTCTTCATTGTGTGACAATAATGCAGTGAAATAATTATTTTTTATATTTACTTCATTGGATAAATACTTTTGATTAAAACTTGCATAGTATTACCTATGATTTTTAATTGTCTGTAGCAGCCCCAAGCGGCTTAGACTTGTCATTACTTGAGTCCTTGGGATTGTGCTTTATGGTGAATCCCTTTCTTGAGTAGAAGCCTGGGCAGTTGGGCCATCTAGTCTTTCGACTATCTCTTCAGAGACAGCCACTCCACCAGCCAAGGAAACTAGTTGTTCCTTGCCGCTTTTGCTATAAGATTAAGCCGTTTTTCCCCGAAAGTGGCTGGGATTCAGACGTGGAATTGTAGGCAGGATTTTGGAGTCAATGCTATCAATTGCTTGGGCTCGGCTTGCTCTCTATATTAAATAGTAAATAATTCTTATTAATTAATTACAGACTTAAGCTTTAGTAAATGATATACGAAACACAAGCTTGACCCCTTCAAACATGACCTCTGACAAAAGGCCTCATCTATTATGAAAAGTAAATTGTCCTATCGCATATCTTTTTATTCTATATGGGAATATCCGATTGCAGACCTAATTATTGCTTCCATATAATAAAAAAATCATCACGATGAAACCATAG